>OW386291.2:70230986-70359596 GCA_936432065.2 Rutpela maculata | reverse complement strand
ATGGCAATGCCATAAATTTACAAACATTCTTAAATTCCTGTCATTGCGCCCAAAGCATGGCAATTGGAGATCAAAAAATTCTTTTGACCGTCCACATAAAAAGTAAATTAAAAGGCAAGCTGCCGAATTAATAAATTCGCGTAATTCTGGCACATGGCCAGAAATAAAAGCACTTTTAGAAACTCATTTTGGAGATTCTCGAGATTTAACGGCCCTAATTCAGGACCTGCAGCGCATTCACCAATTGCCAGGTGAATCCGCCCTAACATATGTTTCGCGTTTACAAACGCACATGCGAAAATGCACGCTGCAGTGCAAAAGCAAACTCTCACGACAACGCAAAGAGCTGCACAATCAGATCTCATCGAAACGATGACACTTAATAATTTACTAACGGGCTTAGAACCAAACTTAGGCCGCATCCTTCGTGCTAGCAATCCTCCTAGTATACTAAAAGCCGTTAGCAGAATCCGTAGAGAGCTACACTTTCCTACTTCGAATCACAGAAATTCCCAAAAATAACCAAGTTAAAAATACAATGCCTCCTCAACAAAACGACCACAAGGTCCCCAATTTCCAACAAAAAATTTGTTCATTTTGTAAAAGAAATGGACATGTAATAAGCGAATGCCGCTCAAGGCAACAATCGCAAATAAGGCCAACAACGTCACAAAATTTCAAAGACCAAATTATCAAGGAAACCCAAATTTTCACAATTTCTCTCAAACCAATCTTTTTAATCAGAGGACATTCCTCAAAATAATCAATCTAGTCAACCACAACAAACAGGCCCTCAGCCATAAGGCCGAACCCGAATTTCAACCAACAAAGACCCTCTGCTATTCAACCAAACCCAAATTTCAACCGTTTTAATCAACAAAAAAAACGCACCATTTAAATTACGAACCCTATGAAAACCAATGCGATTTTAATCAATACAGTGACTATTCTTCTGATTACCAAACTGCAGAAGATACTTTATAACTTTGAAACTAACCAAAATTTCCAAGAGAATTATACAGCTAATTCTCAATACGAACAGTACGAGGATTATACTGCTAATCCTCAGGATTTTCGATTAGATCCGGAGTACCCCACAGATACTCCGACACACAAACAGACCAATTCGAATCAATTACGGAACTAGAAACTCAGTACAACCTATGAACCTCAACGACAGTTTCGACCCAATGCTGAATTTCCCAGAACAGACGTTCATGTAAATACGCTTTCCCATACCCTATTAACTGTAAATACAAAAATCTCTATTATATGAAGGATGCAACTGGTAAATTTAAAATTTCTAATGACCCAGGCGCAGGTATATCAATTTTTAACCCTAAAACAGCTGAAAATTACAGACGTAGATCTCCTGAAAATGTAATCATACAGGGTATCACTGATCAAAAAATTTATCATCTCACGAATCTGTTCTCATCCCCTTTCAAATGAGTCACACAAAGTTTATATCTATAATCTAGATATAGATTTCGATGGATTATTAGGCGCTGACTTCCTAGAACATTCCGAATGCAAAGTAACTTTACAAATAAACAACTAGTCACAAATTTCAAAACCGTACCACTATTTAAAGTTACGGAAGAACTACAGTAAATTTACCTTTACAACCAACTATTAATTCTGATACAAAAATTCAATTTAAGTAACATCAAAAATTTTATTTCTATTGAACCTCGCATGGAAAAAATTTGTCAACTAAAATGTAACCTGCGAAATACCGAGGCTATACTGTTAGCCCAGGAAAACGAAAGGGTACGCTTACCGAATGCTCTCGTAAAAATCGATAGCAATGGAGAATTTTTAACCTCAATTATAAACGCGAATGCAATACCAAACGATAAATTTCTCGAACCTCGACTAGACCAGTACAAAAATTCAAATCAATTTTCAATCTAAACACTCAAAATTCTGACCCAGACGTACCGACGGACAGATCCTTCGAAATTAGGAACGAATGCGCTTGGATCATCTAAACGAAGAAGAGGCCGAATAGTAACGCAGCTTTGTTAGACTTTCAAGATATATTCTATTTGGAAGGAGACAATTTAACTTTTACTAACGAAATTAAGCATTCCATTGAACGAACGATTCAAAACCAGTTTTCACAAAGTCATATCGCTACCCTCATATCCATAAAGAGGAAGTCAAAACACAAGTCTCTAATATGCTTGATCAAGGCATCATTAGACCTTCGATTTCTCCCTGGTCCTCTCCGGTTTGGGTTGTACCAAAAAAACTCGACGCCTCCGGTAAACAAAATGGCGAGTTGTAGTGGACTACAGAAAGCTAAACGAACTGACTATTGACGATAAGTACCCTCTACCAAAATATTCCGACCTCCTCGATCAATTAGGTAAATGTCAATATTTTACAACTTTAGACTTAGCCTCCGGATTTCACCAATCGAGATTGATGCGAAAGACATTAAAAAAACTGCTTTCACAGTATGAAAATGGTCATTTTGAATTCGTAAGAATGCCTTTTGGACTTAAGAATGCTCCATCAACTTCAAAGAGTGATGGATAACAATTATTAGGTATCCAAAATGAACGATGTCTCGTCTATATGGACGATATTATTGTTACTCCCCTACTATCACGAGCATATTCTCGATTAACGGAACCGTTTCTATCAACGATTACAGAAGCCAATCTCAAAATTCAACCCGACAAATGCGAGTTTCTCCGCAAAGAAGTCGCTTATTTAGGACATCTCATTACAAAAGACGGCGTAAAACCGAATCCTTCGAAAGTTGACGCTATTCTAAATTTCCCTCAACCAAAAAATCAAAAGAAATTAAATCATTACTAGGCTTAGCCGGATATTACAGGCGCTTTATCCCCAATTTCTCCAAGATTACCAAGCCCTTAACAAAACTACTACAAAAGGACATACCATTCTCTTCGACAATGATTGTATAAATCATCTTTCAAAATTTGAAACAAACATTAACGACAACTCCGATATTAATTTACCCTAATTTTAATGAACCTATCGTTCTAACCACTGATGCGAGCGCATTTGCCGTCGGCTCAGTGCTGAGCCAGGGGCCTATTGGCAAAGATTTACCCATTGCCTATGCTTCTAGAACCTTGTGCAGTGCAGAAACTAAATATTCAACGATTGAACGCGAGCTTTTATCCATAGTATGGAGTGTAAAGCACTTTAGACCATATCTGTACGGCAGAAGTTCAAACTTGTCACCGACCACAGACCACTCACCTGGCTATTCTCTATAAAAGACCCAGGAAGTAGACTTGTTCGTTGGCGACTCAAATTAGAAGAGTACGATTACGAAATAATTTATAAACCCGGCAAAATCAATAAGAACGCGGATGCACTTTCCAGAATCAAAATTAATCAATTTCTGAATGTTCCAAATTCTATTCAAAGGTTCTAGCCGCGAATGACGAAGAGTCAGACGACGACGAAAACCCAGACAATAACGAGATCACTGACGAACAAATTCCCAAGACTTCGAAACTTTCGCCAACTTATATAAAACAACATCTTTAATTGACTATTCGAAAATCAAAGCCTCGAACAAACAACTTTTGTATCGAGAACACAAGAGATATAACTTTCTTCCAACAAAATAACCCTACAAGACCTCCATCATAAAATTATCGAGGACATATCGAAGAAAACCCCGAATTTCATAACGATAAAATCAATATTGTATCGAGCAAAACGTCAGACATAGGAGATATTTTATCATCCCTCTACCTTTTGATATCGAATCTGTAGTTGAACATCTATTTTCGGTATTATTTAAAAATCAAGATGTCCTAGATCTCTCTAAGAGAGATAACTTAGACCTCCCCATTCTTGAAATCCTATCATTCATTTTTGCGGAAAAAGACTTAAAAGTAGTAATTTGTCAAGATATCGTCAGAACTGCCGACGAAGATGAAATTCCAATTATATTGGAGCAAAATCATTTTGGTAAAAATAATCTACACCGCGGAATAAATGAAACGATTCGAAGAATTAGAGAAAAATACACTTGGCAAGGTCTAACTAAAGACGTTGAAAATTTTATAAAAAATTGCGAAACTTGCCAAAAGACTAAAGTATGCCGGAAAAACTTTAATAACCCTCTAGTAGTCACAGAAACGCCAAGAACACCATTCGAAAGAATCAATATCGATTTATTTGAATTCCCTACTCGAAATTACGCTTTAACCATTCGCGACGAATTAACTAAATTCACGCAAGCATATGCAGTCCTGGATAAATCTGCAAAATCTGTCGTAAACACTTTGTTGTTATATTTCCAACATTATGGTACCCCATTAAGAATCCATTTCGATTACGGTGGCGAATTTGACAACCGCTTGCTCAAAGATCTCTGCACCCTCTACGACATAAAATTAACTTATTCAAGCGTAGGACATCCCCAATCGAACGGATCCATAGAAAGATTTCACGCTACTTTAGCCGAAATGATAAGAATCCACAAAACTGAAAACCCAAACGAACATCCTTTCACGATTTTACCATATGCAGTAATATGCTATAACAATTCGGTAAATAAAACACACGGTTTCACCCCATATGAACTTATCTTTGGTCATACGTCCAACAGACCACCTGAAACTTTATATAACCAAAAAGAGTTAATAACCAAATACGTTAGAGATTTAAACAACAGAATATCCCACTATTATAAAATAGCCCGTAATCGATCACAAGCTCAAAAGGAGAAAGCGAAAGTTCGCTTTGACAGAAATGTTCCCCAGAAACGATCCGAGTACAAAATAGGTGACTTAGTTTATGTAAAAGAATCACAAATTAAGAACAAACTACAAAATAAATTTAACGGTCCCTTTAAAATAAAAGAAATTTTTCAAAATTCTGCTACCCTATTAAATCTCGAAACAAAACAAGAAACTAAAGTAAATTTTGATAGAATGAAACCATATACTGAAAATTAAATTTATTTTCAGGTTTCTCCTGCTGTTCGGATCAGCACTCTGTCAATACAAAATTACCCCGATCAATAACACTGTTGGTGTATACTATCACCAAGACACGGACATCGTGGTGACAAATGACAAATGGAGTCTGCTAGTGCATAAAAATATTTCATCCCTCAAACTAGCTTTTGACAAAAACCAAAATAATTTAGACAGAATCTTGAACACCCTCGATGGTGCTGACCAAAAATCAATCCTGTTTAGAAGCGAAGTCAAAACAGAGTTTAACCTTTTAATGCAAATAGCTAGTTCGATAAAAACGAAATTTGACGAAGTCTTTTCAGACACAAAGAGATATAAACGCGGAATACTTAACGGTTTCGGAACAATATTCAAATCAATTACCGGAAACTTAGACGCCGAAGATGGCGAGTGCTACACTAACTGTATAAACAAATTAAATAATGACGAACATCAATTAGAAAACTTAATCAAAAATCAAATCTCAGTTACAACTTCTGTTATCAAAAATTTCAACTCAACTATACAAAAATTACAAATTGATGAGGAAACATTTAACAAAGATATCAAAGAAATCGATCACACAATTCAAACCATGACTCAAATGATCCAAGCTGCCGAAATAAAATTAAAATTTCTATACATTTCCGAACAACTAATGGCAAGCTATTTGTATATCGAAGATAATTTGAACGACATTCTGAATTCAATAACATTTGCCAGATTAGGAATCATTCACACGTCAATCATAACCCCTAATCACTTAGTGACAGCACTTCAAGAAGTTTCACAGAGCTTACGAAGGAACAACTTGCCTCTCCCCATTAAATTATCGGCAGTTGCTAAGTATTTGGACATTATTGAATTGCAAGCGTTTCAAATGGATTCTAACTTAGTATTTGTTTTAACAATACCACTTGTTGAACCCCAAAATTATAACACCTATCGCCTATACCCTATCCCGATACTTGATAACAGAACTGGTCTACATCACATTTTATCTATTTCACAAAAATATATCGCGAGAGATGATGATTCTTTGATGTACATACCTATACAAAATTTGAAAGAATGCAAACCACTTTATTTTGGAACCAAACTATGTTCTAACCTATTTTCCTATCCTATCGACCAAAATGCCATATGTGAAGCCAGAATACTAAAACCATTGCCAAAACTTCCAGAGAACTGTCAAACTTCCTTCATTATTAGTCGGGGATACAACGTCCAAGAACTTGAAGACAACACATGGCTAGTAATTAATTCCGAACCACTTCACATTACCATCAACTGTCCAAAGAGAGAATCCACAACAGAGTTAATCAACAAAAATTCCATCATCAAACTACAACCAGGATGTTACGCCTATGCAGGCATTACTAGAATACAAGCCAGTGTCAAAGACTTCTCCGAAATTAAGGACAATTCACATCCTATCCAAATTCCTTTTGAATGCTGTAATCACATGCCCGACAAAATCGAAATTCCAAAACTAAAACCACTCAAATTAAACAATCTCGACGTAGAAGATCTAGATATTGCAAAAACCAAATTAGACCAATATTCCAAAGACCTGGATGACCTCATAAACGAGCCTTTTGTGACCAAACACGTATCTTGGTTCACGTATTTCATAATCACTCTCATCATCCTGTTAGTTGTACTTTACATAACTTGTAAATGCAGAAGAAGAAGATGTAGAGCATTGCGAATCCAACCCTCAACGGACAACCCTCCTTCACCTCCTTCAAAGCGAAGCAGAGTATTCACCAAATTTCCTAGACTTATCCCTCCAAGAAAGCGACCCGATATTAAACCTCAAGAAGAAGAGGACATCGAGTTAACATAGACTTTCATATGTGGAGTTTTACCCTTGTCTATTAATTTAGACCATTGTATTTTATTCTTATTACATTTATGTAATGTATTACTCACTTAATATTATTATCATTTACCAATTTTAACTTTATGTATTTTATTGTTTTGCTTTGTATTCATTCAACATTGTTTCAATTTATTTTGCATTATATTCATTTAACGTTTCTAACAATTTTCAAAAGTTGCTGCATAACATCAACTTTTTTATTAAGGGGGAAGTTGTTATATAAAATAATACACTTATTATAAAGACTTAGTCACAACAAACCTCCACATGTATATCATATTACATGATAACGACTTCTCTTATTAATCGCTTATCTTAGAGATATTATATTTCACCTTTGTTTCTCACATTTTATGCTGACTGTCGAATTGCATTTCCTTTGTTCTATATTTAGCTTACTCAGGTTCTGTATGTTATAAATACGACTAGACATGCTTTGTAAAGTTAGTTATTAAACTCACTTAGAATGAAACACTTCTAATTATCATTATATTCCTTCTCCAAGAGCCAACGTTGGCTCCATTTAAGTAAATAAAAGTTTTTAAAAAGTTATTCATGTGAACTGTGATCTAACATATATATATATATATATATATATATATATATATATATATATATATATATATATATATATATATATATATATATATATATATATATATATATATATATATATATATATATATATATATATATATATATATATATATATATATGTCATTTTGGCACCAATTTTGCATAATGGTTGTCAATGTGGCACCCAATTTTACAATGTGACATCCGGTTTCGGGTGTCATTTGGTTTTCACTTGAAAATATCATTTTCGGCCTAACAGTGTCAGAAACGAAATTTCGACTGGGTGTCATTTTTGCAATTTTTAATTATTTTTATACTGATTAGATTGGTGGGTTGACCGTCAGATGACGCTGCTGTTAGATACATATGTAATCTGTATAAAAGATTATCATAACTTATGTACTAAATGGCACCATGATGTTAGAACACAAATTGACAACACTGTACGTTACACGAATGATGACAATTATGTTTTGAATGGAATAATATTACGATAGATAAGGACTTACATAATTTTATTGTTTAGTGTGGCAGATGTACATAATATTTAAGGAAATTGGGGAAAACCTGTATAAATTAAAATAGTATTAATTTAAAATTGCATTGAAAATTAATAAATTAGTAGGTAATAAAACATATTTGTGGAAATACACAAGGTGTTAAATTTAGGCAGCTCACCATTGGAATGTCATAAAATGTAATAAAAATTCTTAAATGTGATAGAATTGTATTTTTTCAGGCCCGTTACAAATTGTTTTCAGGTCTTAAATGTCTGATTGTTCGTGATATTATTTAGAATAAATTTATAATCGCTATTTTTAATTTTACAAAATATCAAAGACAGCTTGTACAAAAAGTCAAATGGCTGAGCACTTTCTTTATTATGGCCCGGTACGACTGACATTCGATAGCTGGAGGTTTTCGGGGAGGCAGATTACAATTTTTTTTATCAAAATTGAAAAATTAAAATGGCGGCTCTAAGATGCCGGATCATTTTTCATTTATGATCCGATAAGACTGAAAATCAATATCTGGCGGTTTTCGGACACGCTGATTACGATTTTTTCATCAAAATGGATATTAAAATGGCGGCTGCAAGATGGAGGAACATTTTTTCATTTATGATCCGATACGACTGAAAATCGATATCTGGTGATTTTTGGGGATGCGGATTATGATTCTTTGAACAAAATTGAAAAATCAAAATGGCGGCGCCAAGTTAGCGAACCATGTTTTACTTCCACATCCAGTGGAAGTATAGTAATGACAAAAAATTTTTTTAAAATTTTTATTGTTCAAATAGGCTTAAAATATCATGAAACGTCGAGATTTTAAGTTTGAGCGAAAAAAATTCTGTCTGTCGGTCTGTCTGTAACTTTTTTTGTGCGCACGTTTACTCTGGAACCGTTTAAGATATTGACTTGAAATTTGGTACACATATGTACTTTAACGAGATCTGGAACTAAATTATATTTTCATCTTGTTCCGTCGAAGAGTTGGGGTGTAAATTGGGGGAAATTTGGGATAAATGGGTAAATCAAGCAGGTAAGAGTCCATAAAATTGGTATTTAGTATACAAGAGAGCAGCTAAGATCTCAAAAAAATTTTTGGCATTAGCCACCCCCATTACCACCCCCATCCCCTTCTTAAAGGGGATGAAAAAAAATGTGATTTAATGTGTACAAAAACCAAAAGCTTGAAAATATTTTTTTACTTCATCCACCCCCACTACCAATCCTTTACCACCACCCCCACCCCCACTACCGATGTAGCATATCGTTTTATAGGTTTTTGGACGATTTCAAATATTATGTTGTTAAAATTACCTTGAGTAGTATGGATGCGCAGTGGCTTTCCTCGACTACTATGGATGCGCAGTAGGTTTCCCCAAGTATTATGGATGCGCAGTGGGTTACCTTAAGTAGTATGGAGGCGCAGTGGCTTTCTTCGAGTACAATGGATGCGCAGTAGGTTACCAGTAGAAGTATGGATGCGCAGTGGCTTTTCTCGAGTGCTATAGATGCGCAGTAGGTTACCTCAAGTGATATGGATGCGCAGTGGGTTTCCTCGAGTAAAATGGATGCGAGTGGATTACTTCAAGAAGTTTGAATGCGCAGTGGCTTTACTCGAGGAAATTGGATGCACAGTGGGTTACCTTGAGTAGTATGGATGCGTAGTAGGTTTCCTCGAAGAAAATGCTTGTAGTAGAGGCTTTACTTCTATCGTGTAGTTTACGGCACACAACGGTTTTTTCTATCTTTTTCTTGCCATTTTCTGGGTATTAGTTCGACATTCAGTTGAAGTATATTAACGCAAAAAAAAATTTTGGAAATTTTCTTTTAAATAGGCTTAGAATATCAGGAAACGTCAATATTTTAAGTCTGAACAAAATGAATTTGTTTGTTGCGTCGGTCTGTCTGTTAGTCTTGTATCGTTTTGGTGCTCACGATTACTCTGGAACTGTTTAAGATATTCACTTAAAATATGGCACACGTATGTTTTTTAACGAGATCTGGAACTAGATTATATTTTGATCTTATTCTGTTGCAGAGTTGAAGGGTAAATTGGGGTAAATAGGTAAATCAAGCAAGTAAGAGTCCATGAAATTGGTATTTAGTAAATATAAGAGGAGCTAAGACCTCAAAAAAATGTCATTAGCCATCCCTATTACCACCCCCACCCCATTATTAAAGGTGGTGAAAAAATAGTGTGATTTAGTGTGTGTACAAGAGACAAAATCATGAAGAATTTTTTTCACTTCATTCACCTCTACCTTTATTACAGATGTGGCATATAATTTTATGGAGTTTTGGGGTACATGATTTCAAATATTAAAGTTCCATAAACAATTATTTCCACATAGTGGGGTGCAAATATAGTATTTTGTTATAAGAGACTTGGATGTGGAAATGATGATTCCTTGGGCAGCGGTTTTTCATTTATGATTCGATACGACTGAAAATCGATATCTGGAGGTTTTCGGGGAAGCGAAATACGATTCTTTGAACAAAATTGAAAAATGAAAATGGCGGCGTCAAGATGGCGAACCATTTTTTCATTTATGATTCGATACAACTGAAAATCGCTATCTGGGGATTTTCGGGGACGCGGATTACGATTTTTTTTACCATAATTGAAAAATCAAAATGGCGGCGCCAAGATAGCGGAACATTTTTTTCACTTATGTCTGATATGACATAGTTGATTTATTTATAGAGTGACCGGTTTCTGTGGGTATTAATGGATTAATAAGCTAATTAAGGGAAACTTTTTGAAATTAGTCTTAATCCCAGCAGATTTGTGTCTGTAAGTCATACTAAAAAGTATAAAATAAAAATATAAGTATAAGAAGTAGCTTTAAAATCAAGCTTTTATTTAATAAAAACGTGCTAAAAAGTAAAAAATATCTCAAAATTTTAAATTCAAACCTTCTTTGCGATAAACCATTTCTTGATCACCGGTCATAGGCGAAGATGGAAGATTCATAGGTAGGTATAACATATATTTTTTAAATGACATATAATATATCAAAGCTTGAAGTGTTTAACTTAACTTGATTACTTTTGTCTCCAATGAAAAGAAGTCGTGACGTGACGCCTAATGCTTTTATGTATTACAGTATCCGCCAGAAAGTATGCACCAAGAAATGCAGCATTTTTACCAAATTATTTATTTGGTCAAAGAAGTACCTACTGCTAAAAGTTATTCAAATTGGATTTTAGTCCATTACTTAGGCTGAAACTATAGATATAATTTTGAATAACATAAAGATATTAAAAAAATACAGGATGTTTCACTGGGAACTGCATTGATCGATATAGGAAAAAGTACGTACCAGAAAATTTTGAAAATATGGGGAGTTACTAATGTCAGTATGGCCAATTCAAAGAAAATAATTATAAGCATTTGGCACTTACGCTTGAACCGGAAGTCGATATCAACTTTCTTATTTTAAGCGGAACACCATATATATTTCAGAATTTTCGAAAAGAGCGGAAGTCGAAACCATGAATCCTCAATTGCTTTTTGGCATGCAAGGAGGCCATAAGGTGAGCTACGCTTTACAGTTTAGAGAAATTCAATACATTCTCCATAAATAATAAACAAGTTTAAAAAGTCTTCGTCTTTTCATGGTTGTAATTTAAACGCGGTGGCATTTTTTGACATAAGAGAATGACTGACATTAGTGATTGTTTCTAATCATGGCTAATTTGATAAAAATGTTACTAAAGATTCTTGAATATCTAGGAAAATCGCAAATAATTCAAAAAGTCGTAAGTTAAACTCCTACAATATCTACAAGGGGAATTTAATTTTACATAATTTAGTGCAAAAAAATACAGGGTGTTCCACTTGACTTAAACAAGTTTTTGCGGTTTGAAGTTAACAAAACGTAACGTAAAAAACTGAAGACTATATATTATTGAATTTCTTTAAACTGTAGAGAGCAGTCTTTCTGCATGCCAAACACCAATCTTTTTTATAAAACGTCAAATATCTCTGAAACGGCTGAGTTTTCGACCCAGAATGTTTCGCTATTTTCAAAAACTTTGAAATATATAGGGTGTTCAATTTAAAATAAACAAGTTGGTATCGATTCCGGTATAAGCGGAAGTGCCAAATGCTTGTAATTATTTTCTTTGTATTGGCCATACTGGCATTAGTAATTTCTTAAATTTTCAAAATTTTCTGGTGCGTACTTTTTCCTACATCCGACACCCTGTATAGTTCAGGAATTATGAGTAAAAAGTTGAAAATTTTTATTCTTATTTTTATTTTGTATTTTTTATTTTTATTTTTATTTGATATTTGGATATAACTTCGCATTATAAGCAACTTATTAAAATAATAGTTTTCGATATCTTCAAAAATAAAGGTAGTTTACTCTCGAGCCAATTTCAAAAAAATTAATTTTCTGACCTAAGCGACTAACACAAATCTGTGCAGCCACTTTTTCGTTTGAGAACATGCACTGACTTTTATCGAAAATAAAAATTTTCAGAAAGTCAGTAACGACAGAGTTTCCCACATGGCGCAGACTTTTTGGAGGATATTGTATGTTATTTAAAAAATGTACGTTATACCTACTTATTAATCTTCCACTGATCGGTGATCGAGAAGGGGTTTACAGCGAAGAAGGTTTGAATTTAAAATTTTAAGTTATTTTTACTTTTTAGTACGCTTTTATTAAATAAAAGCCTAGTTTAAAAATTTTTTTACTTATGTTGTTTTATTTTATACTTTTTAGTTTTTAGTTTTCAGTGATGTTTTTCATTCTATGCATTACAGCTAGAGCATTGTCGTTGCATGGTGTTTTCCCTGAAGATTTGGAACGATCCGCCTGCATGGAGCCGCCATTTTGGTTTTTCACTTTAGACCAAAAATTCGTAATCCATGTCCTTGAAATCGTCCAGATACAGATTTTGAGTCTAATCGACTATTAGACCAAAAACTCGTAATCCGCGTCCCCGAAAAGTCCCAGATATCCACTTTTTCAGTCGTATCAAACCATAAGTGAAAAGCGTTGCGATTTTAGTTTTTCAATTTTGATAAAAAAAATCTTAATCCGCATTCTCGAAAACCCCCAGATATCGATTTTCAGTCGTATCGGACCATCTTTTAGCCGCCATTTTGATTTTTCAATATTGATTAAAAAATCGTAATCCGCATCCTCGGAAACCCCCAGATATCGATTTTTAGTCATATCGGATCATAAGCGAAGAAAAGTGGTTCGCCATCTTGGCGCCGCCAATTTCAATTTCAATTTTGATAAAGAAATCGTAATCCGCATCCTCGGAAACCCCCCAGATATCGATTTTCAATCGTATCGGACTAATATGAAGAAAAATGGTCCGCCTTCTTGGCGCCGCCATTTTTATTTTTCAATTTTTTCCAATAACATTAAAATGTCAAAGGATTTATACAAGTGTGCAAAATTTCATATTGATAATAGGAAGTGTGATAAAATTCCATCACAAATTTTGAACTAGAAAGATATAGTTTCAAACATTGCAAGTTAAATAAATGCTTGTAAAAAGAAATATAAGAATGCTGTACTATCAGTAATTTTCAGTTGTCACGCTCTACTGCAACCTGGCAACATTGGTGTGTGTCAGTTTGAAAGATATTATACTAAAATATATGCAACGGGTGCTGAAATAACAAAATTTAACGAGGTGCCAGATTGACATTAATTTTCATTTCAATTATATACAATGTGGTGTCATAATGGCATTGCTTTACCTGGGTGCCACTTTATACAAAACTTAAGTATATATACAGACTGTCTATTTTACGAGGGCCACACCAAATATCTCGCTTAATATCTATTGTAGAAGAATAAAGTTTTAGAAACAGTTATCCCATTTTTTGTGAGCTATATTTCAGTAAAAAGAAATTTTTAAACCTAAAACAGCTGAAAATTACAGACGTAGATCTCCTGAAAATGTAATCATACAGGGTATCACTGATCAAAAAATTTATATCAACGAATCTGTTCTCATCCCCTTTTCAAATGAGTCACACAAAGTTTATATCTATAATCTAGATATAGATTTCGATGGATTATTAGGCGCTGACTTCCTAGAACATTACGAATGCAAAGTAGACTTTACAAATAAACAACTAGTCACAAATTTCAAAACCGTACCACTATTTAAAGTTACGGAAGAAACTACAGTAAATTTACCTTTACAACCAACTATTAATTCTGATACAAAAAATTCAAATTTAAGTAACATCAAAAATTTTATTTCTATTGAACCTCGCATGGAAAAAATTTGTCAACTAAAATGTAACCTGCGAAATACCGAGGCTATACTGTTAGCCCAGGAAAACGAAAGGGTACGCTTACCGAATGCTCTCGTAAAAATCGATAGCAATGGAGAATTTTTAACCTCAATTATAAACGCGAATGCAATACCAAAAACGATAAATTTCTCGAACCTCGAACTAGAACCAGTACAAAAATTCAAATCAATTTTCAATCTAAACACTCAAAATTCTGACCCAGACGTACCGACGGACAGATCCTTCGAAATTAGGAACGAATTGCGCTTGGATCATCTAAACGAAGAAGAGGCCGAAATAGTAACGCAGCTTTGTTTAGACTTTCAAGATATATTCTATTTGGAAGGAGACAATTTAACTTTTACTAACGAAATTAAGCATTCCATTGAAACGAACGATTCAAAACCAGTTTTCACAAAGTCATATCGCTACCCTCATATCCATAAAGAGGAAGTCAAAACACAAGTCTCTAATATGCTTGATCAAGGCATCATTAGACCTTCGATTTCTCCCTGGTCCTCTCCGGTTTGGGTTGTACCAAAAAAACTCGACGCCTCCGGTAAACAAAAATGGCGAGTTGTAGTGGACTACAGAAAGCTAAACGAACTGACTATTGACGATAAGTACCCTCTACCAAATATTTCCGACCTCCTCGATCAATTAGGTAAATGTCAATATTTTACAACTTTAGACTTAGCCTCCGGATTTCACCAAATCGAGATTGATGCGAAAGACATTAAAAAAACTGCTTTCACAGTTGAAAATGGTCATTTTGAATTCGTAAGAATGCCTTTTGGACTTAAGAATGCTCCATCAACATTTCAAAGAGTGATGGATAACATTTTATTAGGTATCCAAAATGAACGATGTCTCGTCTATATGGACGTTATTATTGTTTACTCCCCTACTATTCACGAGCATATTTCTCGATTAACGGAAGTTTTCAAACGATTACAGAAAGCCAATCTCAAAATTCAACCCGACAAATGCGAGTTTCTCCGCAAAGAAGTCGCTTATTTAGGACATCTCATTACAAAAGACGGCGTAAAACCGAATCCTTCGAAAGTTGACGCTATTCTAAATTTCCCTCAACCAAAAAATCAAAAAGAAATTAAATCATTTCTAGGCTTAGCCGGATATTACAGGCGCTTTATCCCCAATTTCTCCAAGATTACCAAGCCCTTAACAAAACTACTACAAAAGGACATACCATTTCTCTTCGACAATGATTGTATAAATTCTTTTCAAAATTTGAAACAAACATTAACGACAACTCCGATATTAATTTACCCTAATTTTAATGAACCTATCGTTCTAACCACTGATGCGAGCGCATTTGCCGTCGGCTCAGTGCTGAGCCAGGGGCCTATTGGCAAAGATTTACCCATTGCCTATGCTTCTAGAACCTTGTGCAGTGCAGAAACTAAATATTCAACGATTGAACGCGAGCTTTTATCCATAGTATGGAGTGTAAAGCACTTTAGACCATATCTGTACGGCAGAAAGTTCAAACTTGTCACCGACCACAGACCACTCACCTGGCTATTCTCTATAAAAGACCCAGGAAGTAGACTTGTTCGTTGGCGACTCAAATTAGAAGAGTACGATTACGAAATAATTTATAAACCCGGCAAAATCAATAAGAACGCGGATGCACTTTCCAGAATCAAAATTAATCATTTTTCTGAATGTTCCAAATTCTATTCAAAGGTTCTAGCCGCGAATGACGAAGAGTCAGACGACGACGAAAACCCAGACAATAACGAGATCACTGACGAACAAATTTCCCAAGACTTCGAAACTTTCGCCAACTTATATAAAACAACATCTTTAATTGACTATTCGAAAATCAAAGCCTCGAACAAACAACTTTTGTATCGAGAACACAAAGAGATTATAACTTTCTTCCAACAAAATAACCTACAAGACCTCCATCATAAAATTATCGAGGACATATTCGAAGAAAACCCCGAATTTCATAACGATAAAATCAATATTGTATCGAGCAAAACAGTCAGACATAGGAGATATTTTATCATCCCTCTACCTTTTGATATCGAATCTGTAGTTGAACATCTATTTTCGGTATTATTTAAAAATCAAGATGTCCTAGATCTCTCTAAGAGAGATAACTTAGACCTCCCCATTCTTGAAATCCTATCATTCATTTTTGCGGAAAAAGACTCAAAAGTAGTAATTTGTCAAGATATCGTCAGAACTGCCGACGAAGATGAAATTCCAATTATATTGGAGCAAAATCATTTTGGTAAAAATAATCTACACCGCGGAATAAATGAAACGATTCGAAGAATTAGAGAAAAATACACTTGGCAAGGTCTAACTAAAGACGTTGAAAATTTTATAAAAAATTGCGAAACTTGCCAAAAGACTAAAGTATGCCGGAAAAACTTTAATAACCCTCTAGTAGTCACAGAAACGCCAAGAACACCATTCGAAAGAATCAATATCGATTTATTTGAATTCCCTACTCGAAATTACGCTTTAACCATTCGCGACGAATTAACTAAATTCACGCAAGCATATGCAGTCCTGGATAAATCCGCAAAATCTGTCGTAAACACTTTGTTGTTATATTTCCAACATTATGGTACCCCATTAAGAATCCATTTCGATTACGGTGGCGAATTTGACAACCGCTTGCTCAAAGATCTCTGCACCCTCTACGACATAAAATTAACTTATTCAAGCGTAGGACATCCCCAATCGAACGGATCCATAGAAAGATTTCACGCTACTTTAGCCGAAATGATAAGAATCCACAAAACTGAAAACCCAAACGAACATCCTTTCACGATTTTACCATATGCAGTAATATGCTATAACAATTCGGTAAATAAAACACACGGTTTCACCCCATATGAACTTATCTTTGGTCATACGTCCAACAGACCACCTGAAACTTTATATAACCAAAAAGAGTTAATAACCAAATACGTTAGAGATTTAAACAACAGAATATCCCACTATTATAAAATAGCCCGTAATCGAACACAAGCTCAAAAGGAGAAAGCGAAAGTTCGCTTTGACAAAAATGTTCCCCAGAAACGATCCGAGTACAAAATAGGTGACTTAGTTTATGTAAAAGAATCACAAATTAAGAACAAACTACAAAATAAATTTAACGGTCCCTTTAAAATAAAAGAAATTTTTCAAAATTCTGCTACCCTATTAAATCTCGAAACAAAACAAGAAACTAAAGTAAATTTTGATAGAATGAAACCATATACTGAAAATTAAATTTATTTTCAGGTTTCTCCTGCTGTTCGGATCAGCACTCTGTCAATACAAAATTACCCCGATCAATAACACTGTTGGTGTATACTATCACCAAGACACGGACATCGTGGTGACAAATGACAAATGGAGTCTGCTAGTGCATAAAAATATTTCATCCCTCAAACTAGCTTTTGACAAAAATCAAAATAATTTAGACAGAATCTTGAACACCCTCGATGGTGCTGACCAAAAATCAATCCTGTTTAGAAGCGAAGTCAAAACAGAGTTTAACCTTTTAATGCAAATAGCTAGTTCGATAAAAACGAAATTTGACGAAGTCTTTTCAGACACAAAGAGATATAAACGCGGAATACTTAACGGTTTCGGAACAATATTCAAATCAATTACCGGAAACTTAGACGCCGAAGATGGCGAGTGCTACACTAACTGTATAAACAAATTAAATAATGACGAACATCAATTAGAAAACTTAATCAAAAATCAAATCTCAGTTACAACTTCTGTTATCAAAAATTTCAACTCAACTATACAAAAATTACAAATTGATGAGGAAACATTTAACAAAGATATCAAAGAAATCGATCACACAATTCAAACCATGACTCAAATGATCCAAGCTGCCGAAATAAAATTAAAATTTCTATACATTTCCGAACAACTAATGGCAAGCTATTTGTATATCGAAGATAATTTGAACGACATTCTGAATTCAATAACATTTGCCAGATTAGGAATCATTCACACGTCAATCATAACCCCTAATCACTTAGTGACAGCACTTCAAGAAGTTTCACAGAGCTTACGAAGGAACAACTTGCCTCTCCCCATTAAATTATCGGCAGTTGCTAAGTATTTGGACATTATTGAATTGCAAGCGTTTCAAATGGATTCTAACTTAGTATTTGTTTTAACAATACCACTTGTTGAACCCCAAAATTATAACACCTATCGCCTATACCCTATCCCGATACTTGATAACAGAACTGGTCTACATCACATTTTATCTATTTCACAAAAATATATCGCGAGAGATGATGATTCTTTGATGTACATACCTATACAAAATTTGAAAGAATGCAAACCACTTTATTTTGGAACCAAACTATGTTCTAACCTATTTTCCTATCCTATCGACCAAAATGCCATATGTGAAGCCAGAATACTAAAACCATTGCCAAAACTTCCAGAGAACTGTCAAACTTCCTTCATTATTAGTCGGGGATACAACGTCCAAGAACTTGAAGACAACACATGGCTAGTAATTAATTCCGAACCACTTCACATTACCATCAACTGTCCAAAGAGAGAATCCACAACAGAGTTAATCAACAAAAATTCCATCATCAAACTACAACCAGGATGTTACGCCTATGCAGGCATTACTAGAATACAAGCCAGTGTCAAAGACTTCTCCGAAATTAAGGACAATTCACATCCTATCCAAATTCCTTTTGAATGCTGTAATCACATGCCCGACAAAATCGAAATTCCAAAACTAAAACCACTCAAATTAAACAATCTCGACGTAGAAGATCTAGATATTGCAAAAACCAAATTAGACCAATATTCCAAAGACCTGGATGACCTCATAAACGAGCCTTTTGTGACCAAACACGTATCTTGGTTCACGTATTTCATAATCACTCTCATCATCCTGTTAGTTGTACTTTACATAACTTGTAAATGCAGAAGAAGAAGATGTAGAGCATTGCGAATCCAACCCTCAACGGACAACCCTCCTTCACCTCCTTCAAAGCGAAGCAGAGTATTCACCAAATTTCCTAGACTTATCCCTCCAAGAAAGCGACCCGATATTAAACCTCAAGAAGAAGAGGACATCGAGTTAACATAGACTTTCATATGTGGAGTTTTACCCTTGTCTATTAATTTAGACCATTGTATTTTATTCTTATTACATTTATGTAATGTATTACTCACTTAATATTATTATCATTTACCAATTTTAACTTTATGTATTTTATTGTTTTGCTTTGTATTCATTCAACATTGTTTCAATTTATTTTGCATTATATTCATTTAACGTTTCTAACAATTTTCAAAAGTTGCTGCATAACATCAACTTTTTTATTAAGGGGGAAGTTGTTATATAAAATAATACACTTATTATAAAGACTTAGTCACAACAAACCTCCACATGTATATCATATTACATGATAACGACTTCTCTTATTAATCGCTTATCTTAGAGATATTATATTTCACCTTTGTTTCTCACATTTTATGCTGACTGTCGAATTGCATTTCCTTTGTTCTATATTTAGCTTACTCAGGTTCTGTATGTTATAAATACGACTAGACATGCTTTGTAAAGTTAGTTATTAAACTCACTTAGAATGAAACACTTCTAATTATTATTATATTCCTTCTCCAAGAGCCAACGTTGGCTCCATTTAAGTAAATAAAAGTTTTTAAAAAGTTATTCATGTGAACTGTGATCTAACATATATATATATATATATATATATATATATATATATATATATATATATAATATATATATATATATATATATATATATATATATATATATATATATATATATATATATATATATGTCATTTTGGCACCAATTTTGCATAATGGTTGTCAATGTGGCACCCAATTTTACAATGTGACATCCGGTTTCGGGTGTCATTTGGTTTTCACTTGAAAATATCATTTTCGGCCTAACAGTGTCAGAAACGAAATTTCGACTGGGTGTCATTTTTGCAATTTTTAATTATTTTTATACTGATTAGATTGGTGGGTTGACCGTCAGATGACGCTGCTGTTAGATACATATGTAATCTGTATAAAAGATTATCATAACTTATGTACTAAATGGCACCATGATGTTAGAACACAAATTGACACCCGATATCTGACAACACTGTACGTTACACGAATGATGACAATTATGTTTTGAATGGAATAATATTACGATAGATAAGGACTTACATAATTTTATTGTTTAGTGTGGCAGATGTACATAATATTTAAGGAAATTGGGGAAAACCTGTATAAATTAAAATAGTATTAATTTAAAATTGCATTGAAAATTAATAAATTAGTAGGTAATAAAACATATTTGTGGAAATACACAAGGTGTTAAATTTAGGCAGCTCACCATTGGAATGTCATAAAATGTAATAAAAATTCTTAAATGTGATAGAATTGTATTTTTTCAGGCCCGTTACAAATTGTTTTCAGGTCTTAAATGTCTGATTGTTCGTGATATTATTTAGAATAAATTTATAATCGCTATTTTTAATTTTACAAAATATCAAAGACAGCTTGTACAAAAAGTCAAATGGCTGAGCACTTTCTTTATTATGGCCCGGTACGACTGACATTCGATAGCTGGAGGTTTTCGGGGAGGCAGATTACAATTTTTTTTATCAAAATTGAAAAATTAAAATGGCGGCTCTAAGATGCCGGATCATTTTTCATTTATGATCCGATAAGACTGAAAATCAATATCTGGCGGTTTTCGGACACGCTGATTACGATTTTTTCATCAAAATGGATATTAAAATGGCGGCTGCAAGATGGAGGAACATTTTTTCATTTATGATCCGATACGACTGAAAATCGATATCTGGTGATTTTTGGGGATGCGGATTATGATTCTTTGAACAAAATTGAAAAATCAAAATGGCGGCGCCAAGTTAGCGAACCATGTTTTACTTCCACATCCAGTGGAAGTATAGTAATGACAAAAAATTTTTTTAAAATTTTTATTGTTCAAATAGGCTTAAAATATCATGAAACGTCGAGATTTTAAGTTTGAGCGAAAAAAATTCTGTCTGTCGGTCTGTCTGTAACTTTTTTTGTGCGCACGTTTACTCTGGAACCGTTTAAGATATTGACTTGAAATTTGGTACACATATGTACTTTAACGAGATCTGGAACTAAATTATATTTTCATCTTGTTCCGTCGAAGAGTTGGGGTGTAAATTGGGGGAAATTTGGGATAAATGGGTAAATCAAGCAGGTAAGAGTCCATAAAATTGGTATTTAGTATACAAGAGAGCAGCTAAGATCTCAAAAAAATTTTTGGCATTAGCCACCCCCATTACCACCCCCATCCCCTTCTTAAAGGGGATGAAAAAAAATGTGATTTAATGTGTACAAAAACCAAAAGCTTGAAAATATTTTTTTACTTCATCCACCCCCACTACCAATCCTTTACCACCACCCCCACCCCCACTACCGATGTAGCATATCGTTTTATAGGTTTTTGGACGATTTCAAATATTATGTTGTTAAAATTACCTTGAGTAGTATGGATGCGCAGTGGCTTTCCTCGACTACTATGGATGCGCAGTAGGTTTCCCCAAGTATTATGGATGCGCAGTGGGTTACCTTAAGTAGTATGGAGGCGCAGTGGCTTTCTTCGAGTACAATGGATGCGCAGTAGGTTACCAGTAGAAGTATGGATGCGCAGTGGCTTTTCTCGAGTGCTATAGATGCGCAGTAGGTTACCTCAAGTGATATGGATGCGCAGTGGGTTTCCTCGAGTAAAATGGATGCGAGTGGGTTACTTCAAGAAGTTTGAATGCGCAGTGGCTTTACTCGAGGAAATTGGATGCACAGTGGGTTACCTTGAGTAGTATGGATGCGTAGTAGGTTTCCTCGAAGAAAATGCTTGTAGTAGAGGCTTTACTTCTATCGTGTAGTTTACGGCACACAACGGTTTTTTCTATCTTTTTCTTGCCATTTTCTGGGTATTAGTTCGACATTCAGTTGAAGTATATTAACGCAAAAAAAAATTTTGGAAATTTTCTTTTAAATAGGCTTAGAATATCAGGAAACGTCAATATTTTAAGTCTGAACAAAATGAATTTGTTTGTTGCGTCGGTCTGTCTGTTAGTCTTGTATCGTTTTGGTGCTCACGATTACTCTGGAACTGTTTAAGATATTCACTTAAAATATGGCACACGTATGTTTTTTAACGAGATCTGGAACTAGATTATATTTTGATCTTATTCTGTTGCAGAGTTGAAGGGTAAATTGGGGTAAATAGGTAAATCAAGCAAGTAAGAGTCCATGAAATTGGTATTTAGTAAATATAAGAGGAGCTAAGACCTCAAAAAAATGTCATTAGCCATCCCTATTACCACCCCCACCCCATTATTAAAGGTGGTGAAAAAATAGTGTGATTTAGTGTGTGTACAAGAGACAAAATCATGAAGAATTTTTTTCACTTCATTCACCTCTACCTTTATTACAGATGTGGCATATAATTTTATGGAGTTTTGGGGTACATGATTTCAAATATTAAAGTTCCATAAACAATTATTTCCACATAGTGGGGTGCAAATATAGTATTTTGTTATAAGAGACTTGGATGTGGAAATGATGATTCCTTGGGCAGCGGTTTTTCATTTATGATTCGATACGACTGAAAATCGATATCTGGAGGTTTTCGGGGAAGCGAAATACGATTCTTTGAACAAAATTGAAAAATGAAAATGGCGGCGTCAAGATGGCGAACCATTTTTTCATTTATGATTCGATACAACTGAAAATCGCTATCTGGGGATTTTCGGGGACGCGGATTACGATTTTTTTTACCATAATTGAAAAATCAAAATGGCGGCGCCAAGATAGCGGAACATTTTTTTCACTTATGTCTGATATGACATAGTTGATTTATTTATAGAGTGACCGGTTTCTGTGGGTATTAATGGATTAATAAGCTAATTAAGGGAAACTTTTTGAAATTAGTCTTAATCCCAGCAGATTTGTGTCTGTAAGTCATACTAAAAAGTATAAAATAAAAATATAAGTATAAGAAGTAGCTTTAAAATCAAGCTTTTATTTAATAAAAACGTGCTAAAAAGTAAAAAATATCTCAAAATTTTAAATTCAAACCTTCTTTGCGATAAACCATTTCTTGATCACCGGTCATAGGCGAAGATGGAAGATTCATAGGTAGGTATAACATATATTTTTTAAATGACATATAATATATCAAAGCTTGAAGTGTTTAACTTAACTTGATTACTTTTGTCTCCAATGAAAAGAAGTCGTGACGTGACGCCTAATGCTTTTATGTATTACAGTATCCGCCAGAAAGTATGCACCAAGAAATGCAGCATTTTTACCAAATTATTTATTTGGTCAAAGAAGTACCTACTGCTAAAAGTTATTCAAATTGGATTTTAGTCCATTACTTAGGCTGAAACTATAGATATAATTTTGAATAACATAAAGATATTAAAAAAATACAGGATGTTTCACTGGGAACTGCATTGATCGATATAGGAAAAAGTACGTACCAGAAAATTTTGAAAATATGGGGAGTTACTAATGTCAGTATGGCCAATTCAAAGAAAATAATTATAAGCATTTGGCACTTACGCTTGAACCGGAAGTCGATATCAACTTTCTTATTTTAAGCGGAACACCATATATATTTCAGAATTTTCGAAAAGAGCGGAAGTCGAAACCATGAATCCTCAATTGCTTTTTGGCATGCAAGGAGGCCATAAGGTGAGCTACGCTTTACAGTTTAGAGAAATTCAATACATTCTCCATAAATAATAAACAAGTTTAAAAAGTCTTCGTCTTTTCATGGTTGTAATTTAAACGCGGTGGCATTTTTTGACATAAGAGAATGACTGACATTAGTGATTGTTTCTAATCATGGCTAATTTGATAAAAATGTTACTAAAGATTCTTGAATATCTAGGAAAATCGCAAATAATTCAAAAAGTCGTAAGTTAAACTCCTACAATATCTACAAGGGGAATTTAATTTTACATAATTTAGTGCAAAAAAATACAGGGTGTTCCACTTGACTTAAACAAGTTTTTGCGGTTTGAAGTTAACAAAACGTAACGTAAAAAACTGAAGACTATATATTATTGAATTTCTTTAAACTGTAGAGAGCAGTCTTTCTGCATGCCAAACACCAATCTTTTTTATAAAACGTCAAATATCTCTGAAACGGCTGAGTTTTCGACCCAGAATGTTTCGCTATTTTCGAAAACTTTGAAATATATAGGGTGTTCAATTTAAAATAAACAAGTTGGTATCGATTCCGGTATAAGCGGAAGTGCCAAATGCTTGTAATTATTTTCTTTGTATTGGCCATACTGGCATTAGTAATTTCTTAAATTTTCAAAATTTTCTGGTGCGTACTTTTTCCTACATCCGACACCCTGTATAGTTCAGGAATTATGAGTAAAAAGTTGAAAATTTTTATTCTTATTTTTATTTTGTATTTTTTATTTTTATTTTTATTTGATATTTGGATATAACTTCGCATTATAAGCAACTTATTAAAATAATAGTTTTCGATATCTTCAAAAATAAAGGTAGTTTACTCTCGAGCCAATTTCAAAAAAATTAATTTTCTGACCTAAGCGACTAACACAAATCTGTGCAGCCACTTTTTCGTTTGAGAACATGCACTGACTTTTATCGAAAATAAAAATTTTCAGAAAGTCAGTAACGACAGAGTTTCCCACATGGCGCAGACTTTTTGGAGGATATTGTATGTTATTTAAAAAATGTACGTTATACCTACTTATTAATCTTCCACTGATCGGTGATCGAGAAGGGGTTTACAGCGAAGAAGGTTTGAATTTAAAATTTTAAGTTATTTTTACTTTTTAGTACGCTTTTATTAAATAAAAGCCTAGTTTAAAAATTTTTTTTACTTATGTTGTTTTATTTTATACTTTTTAGTTTTTAGTTTTCAGTGATGTTTTTCATTCTATGCATTACAGCTAGAGCATTGTCGTTGCATGGTGTTTTCCCTGAAGATTTGGAACGATCCGCCTGCATGGAGCCGCCATTTTGGTTTTTCACTTTAGACCAAAAATTCGTAATCCATGTCCTTGAAATCGTCCAGATACAGATTTTGAGTCTAATCGACTATTAGACCAAAAACTCGTAATCCGCGTCCCCGAAAAGTCCCAGATATCCACTTTTTCAGTCGTATCAAACCATAAGTGAAAAGCGTTGCGATTTTAGTTTTTCAATTTTGATAAAAAAAATCTTAATCCGCATTCTCGAAAACCCCCAGATATCGATTTTCAGTCGTATCGGACCATCTTTTAGCCGCCATTTTGATTTTTCAATATTGATTAAAAAATCGTAATCCGCATCCTCGGAAACCCCCAGATATCGATTTTTAGTCATATCGGATCATAAGCGAAGAAAAGTGGTTCGCCATCTTGGCGCCGCCAATTTCAATTTCAATTTTGATAAAGAAATCGTAATCCGCATCCTCGGAAACCCCCCAGATATCGATTTTCAATCGTATCGGACTAATATGAAGAAAAATGGTCCGCCTTCTTGGCGCCGCCATTTTTATTTTTCAATTTTTTCCAATAACATTAAAATGTCAAAGGATTTATACAAGTGTGCAAAATTTCATATTGATAATAGGAAGTGTGATAAAATTCCATCACAAATTTTGAACTAGAAAGATATAGTTTCAAACATTGCAAGTTAAATAAATGCTTGTAAAAAGAAATATAAGAATGCTGTACTATCAGTAATTTTCAGTTGTCACGCTCTACTGCAACCTGGCAACATTGGTGTGTGTCAGTTTGAAAGATATTATACTAAAATATATGCAACGGGTGCTGAAATAACAAAATTTAACGAGGTGCCAGATTGACATTAATTTTCATTTCAATTATATACAATGTGGTGTCATAATGGCATTGCTTTACCTGGGTGCCACTTTATACAAAACTTAAGTATATATACAGACTGTCTATTTTACGAGGGCCACACCAAATATCTCGCTTAATATCTATTGTAGAAGAATAAAGTTTTAGAAACAGTTATCCCATTTTTTGTGAGCTATATTTCAGTAAAAAGAAATTTGAAATCCATAGCCTACTTAATGAGATATATTACAAAAACCTGAAAAATAGGAAAACCACAAACGGTTATAGCTTCCTTATTTGAGGAGATACGAAAAAAGTTAAAGGAATGAAAGTTGACGGCAAAGACAATAAGAATAATAACGTGTAACAGAAAAATCGAAAAATGCAGTTGGCTTTGACATACGCTCTTGTGCAAAAATGAAAAATACAAATCTCAAAGTAGGCCATGACGCCATTAATTCCGTTATTTTTTTCTCTTTCCAACGATATAAAACATGTCACAGAAATTTTAACCGATAGTGTCAATATTTAATATTTTACGAATACCACAATTCATATAATTGAATCGTAACAATCAGCTGTGCCATAATTAGTGAAAAACAATGTATACAGTTATTAACAAATTTGACAGATTGTCACTGTTGTATGTTGTATGTTGCGTTGTCGAGTTCTAAGACAAATTTTATATCAGTAATTATGGTGTACACCAATAATAACAAATTCGATATGATTAGCATTTATTGTCAGTGCAATTTTGACGCTGAGATGGCAGTCACGGTTTACGGAGATAGATTTCCAGATGCTCCGCAGCCAAATCGAACTATGTTTAGGAAGTTAGTTCAAAATCTAAAAACGCACGGTTCATTTTCAAAAAAAAGTAGTAAGGCGAGCGCATGTTGCGGATAATGTAAGAAAAGTGAATAGAGTATTGAATTATGTTAACCAAAATGAGGAAACCTCTTTGAGACAAATTCAGAGAAACTGTCGCATAAAAAAAGACAGTGCAAGAAAAATATTGAAAAAAAACGGATTTCGATGCTACAAAATGAGGAAAGTTCAACATTTAAATGAGGGAGATAAGCCAAGGAGAGTAAGATTTTGTAGATGGTTATTAAATACAGTCTGTATATATACATGCATTTAGTACTTATACTCCGAATGTTATAAGGTTAGGTGGTGTTTGCCTCCGATTTCGTAGGCGGAGACGTTTTGTGTTGTTTTCATCGCGAATGTCTTGATAATTAGTAAATTCATGACTCATTATTATCAATAATGATCAGCTTTATTGGTGCGCATATAAGATTATGACAAAAAAGGAAGAGATAGAGAGATAGAAGCATTTAACGACACTTTTTTTGGAGGCGGAAAATACCTATAAACATATGTAAACATACACCATATAGTCCACTACATTTTTTACCAGGTGGCGCTGCTGTTTTATACATTTGATGTATATAGGTATTAAATGCTTCCTTACAGTAAAGTAGCGATATCGCCTCATAAACTTGGCAACAGAGTAAAGAGGCATACTATTCCTATATACATCTGTAGATATGGTAACTAAAATTATCTTACTAAAAATATTAATAACTTTTATACACAGAAATAATACTTTCTAGATATCAATGGGTTTTTTAATTTTTTCAATTTGGGAATAAAAAAACGTTTATTTTGTTCAGAAAGAAATATTTTTGTACCCCTTTATAGCTTAGAGCAAATTAAAAAAGTCTTTACCTTATTAAAAATGTATTTATTTAACAGGACACGAACAATACGAACATTCCTTAATGTAACTAGTTGCCCTTAATCCACTATTTGTCACTGCCGCTGGCCTTATATAATAATAGTAAAAAAAAACGGAGAAGGCGATTTTTATTTGGCGGGGGGGGGGAGTCTAAAAAGCAGAAAATAAAAGAATAATAATAACACAGGTCAAGATTTAGTTTAAAAAAAATACACCGGACTCTAACTAGGTACCCAGGGGTTTTTGGGGTCGTTGATTCCGATGCCGAGGTCGGTTAAGCCCTATCACGTCAGGTACAAGGACATCTGAACGTCAAACTAAGAAAAGGTGGTTCAAAAAAACCGAGAAAATTCACACATAGGTTTTTGGGATCACTGAATCCGAATCCGGTCTTCGCTTACTCTTAAAAGGCATCCGGATGTCATTTCAAGGTTAATTTGAGAAAAAGGAGGAGAAGGTGTCAAAAAATCTGAAAAAATTTACATATAGGTTCTTTGGGTCGCTGAGTCTGAGTCTTCAAGGTCACTTGAAGGTCAAACTAAGAAAAGGTGGTTGAAAAAAATCTGAAAAAATGCACGCATAGATTTTTGAGGTCGCTGAGTCCGAATCCGGTGTTCGCTTACCCTTAAAAGGCATCCGGAGGTCATTTCAAAGTTAATTTGAGAAAACAGAGGAGAAGCTGTCAAAAAATCTGAAAAAATGTTATATACGTTTTTTGGGTCGCTGAGTCTGCATTCGATGTCGGTTGACCTCTACCACGTCAGTTTCAAGGTCATTTGAAGGTCAAAGTAAGAAAAGGTGGTTGAAAGAATCTGAAAAAATTCACACAGGTTTTTCGGGTCGCTGAGTCCGAATCCGGTGTAGGCTTACCCTTAAAAAAGGCATCCAGAGGTCATTCTGAGGTCATGTCAAGCCGGCATTCGTCAGCCAGCTTTAGCTGCACATGAAGATTCTTCGGCTATCTCAGTGCAAATATATTTAACTCAATGAATCACCTACTTATTTTCTTCTGTGAAAGGATGGCCTTTAGGTATAGTAGCAGAAGCAGAGCGAACATGCATGTAGAGAGTACCTTGAGTATTTGATAGATGGCGCATGCCCACCGCAAGTGAGTTGGGGCAGAAGAGGGATTATAAGTTCGGCGAAAATCACGGGCGTTGGCTTCACTCACTTGGAGCTCAATCAGTGCTGGTTTTGCCTATAAGCTGAGTAAGCGCCAGCTTAGGGCCTCGCATTTAGGGGGCCTCAGAACTAAGATTTCATACAGATATGCACGTTTATTTTATTAGAAGAAAAAGCTTCAACGAAAAACATACCTAGAGCTTAGGACCTCCGGTTATCTAAAACCGGCCCTGAACTCAATCCTGTCAGGATCAAAGAAATTTAATGGTTTTTTTAAGTCAGACAAACTGACAAGGAGGCAGACAGACTGTCACATAGAAACATTTGGTCATTCAGTCAGACAGGAAGATAGACAGAATACCGACAGAAAGGCAGGTAGAAAGGCAGGATGTCAAATAGATGGACAGAGAGAAAATGCAGGCGGATGATAAATACAGACTAACAAGCAAACAAACAGGTGTGCAGGTATAAAGGCAGACAGACAAACAGACAATAAGTAGGTAGTTGGGCATTCGTATATATTTTTTCTAATTTTTTTTACCCCCTATTCTTACTTTAACCTTCAAACGACCTTGAATATGAGGTGATAAAGGTCAACCGACATCGTATTCGGACCCAGCGACTCCGAAAACCCATGTGTGAATTTTTTTAGATTTTTTCAAAAACCTTTTCTTAGTTTGACCTTCAAATGACCTTGACCCTGGCGTGATAGAGCTTAACCGACCTGGGCATCGGAATCAGCGACTCCAAAAACCAGTGGGTACCTAGGTAGAGTCCGGTGTATTTTTTCAAACTAAATGTTGACTAGTGTAATCTTCCACCTTCCAAAGATATTTTAAAAACTTAGATTATTCTGGAGCAAGAATGTAAATATTTCCCTCTAGCAAGAAATAAAAATGTTTTAAAAAGCATTCGAGACCAAAACTCTAGAATATATTTGTTGGCTAATCATAAATTTTGCTACTAATTAATGATGGAGTCGGAGTCATTTCGAATGCTTTTCAAAATTTTTTTAAACATTTCAAAAATTTTTCTCTTGTTGGAGGGAAATATTTACATTTTTGCTCCAAAATGATTAAGTTTTGAACATTTTACTTCTTTAAGTATATCATCTCTTTGAAATATATATTATTTTCTGGTTTTCTGCATTCCGCTGGTTCCAAGTTTTCTCCTCGCCAAACATGAATTTAGAGAAATACTCTCTAAGAATGTTGACGTAATTCCTCGGATGTTGGTGGCAGTCTTGGTAGAATCCCGGTAGTACTAGATTGGCCGACTAACTTATTGAAGATAATGAATCTTTGATGATTCAAAGATGTCTCTTTTGTGGGGGCTTTGTATACTGCTAGCGCGAATTTCTCTCCAGCACTTGTAATTTCTTTTTTCGTTGAGCTACGGTTGTTGAATATACGGACAACCTCTTCGAGATCTTTTCTTTTATTGACGCATTCCACCGTTTGCACTTTTCCTTTACCAAAGAAAGCTGAAGTGTTATCGCATCCACTGAACGTGTGGCAAAACAGCTTTTTAAAACTTCCGAGGACTGCAAGTCACGAGAACTGTAATCTTTATTTTTTATTTTTCTCTGAGCCTCTCTTAAGAAACGAATATTTTTATCTTCAGGTGCGAGAGCGATAATCAATGCGAGAACATCAATATCTTGTCCGAGATGACCACTGTATCGTTTTCATGAGATTCGCTTAAGGCGGTTTGAACTATGAGTACGTCAGCGTCGTCTACAGCAGTAATTGTTTTGATTCCCTGGTTTTTAAATCTCTCCACAAATTGCGAAATAAACCGTTCCTTTTTTTGAGATTTTTTATCATTTTATTTTGCGTTTCAGTCAGTGGCGTGTTCTCATGAAAAATAATTTCCGGTGAAATGCGTTTCAAAAGTCGCTGCTGTCTTTCGATGCTCTTCATACTGCAGGCATTGTCAGCTTATCCGTCAAACACTACAGTCACTTTTTAGCCGTAATGTTTACGAATAAAGCTGCTTCGGCCATACTACACGATGAATCAAATTGCCGCCATCAACAATGAACTTGCAATCGGAAAAATCTATTGGCCTTTCTCGTACAGCATTGAAAATATCATACATACGATTTCTTAATTTTCCTCATTAACCCTTTTTCATCGAAGAGAAGAAGTGGAATTGAAGCAAGCTCAAAGTTGAAATATGTCTCCAAATCTTCTTTTGAGTGAAGAGTACAGATTATCCTCTAATATAATTGCAAAGAAAGGGAAAATATATAAACTACTTGCGACAAAACCTTCTATATATGCATCTAATAGAGAAAATAAATTCTGCTCAATAAATTCATTCCTGAGCTTTTTTCTCGTTAAAGTAACCGGTTTTAAAATATTCGGAGTCAAACTTGGAATAGGATGGATTTTTACCTCTGCGCCCCAAACTACCTCTCTGTTCGAAAGCTGTTAGCGCGAAATAGCTGAGGATAAGCTACAAGGTTAATAGTACATTTTTTATGCGGAATTTAATGCGACAAATTTTTTATTTCCTGTACTTTTTTCTCTTTCGACGAACGGTTTACAAGATAAAAGTGAAAAACCAGCGTTAAGTCCCCGTAATATGGCCGAAGCAGCTTTATTCATAATCATCACATTCATAATCATCACCCCTACATTGGGGGGAACTTTTCGGGTATCTATTTCTAACCTTATCTAGATTACGCACCCCAAATATTATCACTTTATAAATTATTTCCTCTAAAATGTCTAATTTACGTGGACTAATATGTAACAATTGTATTACAAAATTGAACTGATTCAGTGATGTCTTTTGAAAAGCATATTAAATAGTAATAATAATTCCCTTAAGAACATATTTTGAATTACATACAATTATTCTACAATAGATATTTAGCGTGGACGGCTCATTTTAAAACAGATAATCACACATTATCGGGTAAAACATCAAGGTAATCTGATAGAGTACTGCTTACACAATATTAATCATCATAATAACAAACGCACACGGTTGCATAGCGCAACTAATTGCGCAAGCGCTAGAACATTTTACACTATAGAAGTCTGGCAACTTCGAAGGAGGCAAACTCTACCGTTATGTATAACAGTTTTAAATACATTGAGTCAGAGAGGTACTATTTATATAACGAGGTGTAAACATACCAATCGTATGAACAAAAAAGTGTATGTAAAAAAAGATAAAAATCCTTTCCTCTCTCCGCGTTCCCTTGGTAAGTGAAATTCAGCGGTTATGTATATGTAAACAGAACTAATCTATCTATATTATTTCTAGTGGAGGTGCGGGCACCACAAATTTGTAAGGAGGCGGATACGATACAAATGCACACACACATATATATATATATATATATATATATATAAAACACATATATACGAATCCGGATATGAGGGTACCAACAGCCGACGTCTCCGAAATCGGAGGCGAAATCGAAAAAATGGAAGCGAAAACGAATGCCCGAATGGTTTAAAATGATGTTTACCATTCATATGTCATGTACACGGATTTTAGCATGGAGTCGAAAATGACCTACATCTCTATACATATACACTTTAGTATACATCGTCTCGCATTAGAGAGGGCGCGACTCTTTTATACTAGATAAGCTGAAATCTATCGGCCAGTGGTATCGCCTCCTTATACTTATAGTGCGTCTTTGCCTCATAATACTGGCAACGCTGTACGTAGTGGATATATTTTATTAAAATTTGAACTATAGAATAAGACTCTAGCATATCCTGCGGGCATATTAAATCGGTATCAGCCTTTAGTCATTTATCACTATTAATGGAGAATACATTTTGAATGGAACTGTTTGTCTGCAGGAATTTTATCATTTTAATTTTTTTTAGGCTTAATAATATGTGCACTGTCGGATTAAATCAGTCCATAGCTTCTTGTAAAATTTTAACAATTTATTTTTCAACATTGAAATTTTCTGCTATTTTCCTTTTATCTCCGGTTCTAGTAATTGTATCGCAAAAATAAAAATACCAAGTTATTCGCAATAACACTTTGAATAAGACTAAGCTTATGAAAAAAACTTTATAATTATTTGTTAATTTAAAAAAAAAATAACAACCACAAAAAATTGCATTTCCTTAGAATTCAAGAAATAGAACGTAATAATGCATCTATTTCAACGAAAGTTGGTGAAACTATGCCCTTTATTGAAATAAATTTCATACCAAATTTTAGCGCAAAATATTTTTTCAATGGCCAAGACCAATAAAAATTTCCAAATTTCCATCTCTTATTGTTTAAGTGAATCGACTCTTAGGAGGACAGTTTTTTTAAAATGTAGGTTTTTACAGTGGTATTATAGTCTATGTAATGAAGGCAAAAATAGTGTAAATATTTTGTTCAAAGACAAGATTAGCTTTCCCCTCCGTTTTCGAGGGTGCTGATCACGATGGAAGTGGTGGGAGAAGTTTTTGACAGTTTTGAAACGGCCAAAAACCACCCCTTTTATGGGGATCCCTTAATGTTTTCATATTATAAACGTGGGGAGTGATTTATCGACGGGTTATACTTGAAATAACATGGAAGGGGGTTATGGAGTAAGTGGAATCCTAGGGGGTTGATTAAACCTTCCCGAGGACTGGAAAATCTTTTTTTTCAAATAATTCGGTTCAAACGCTTACCCCCGTTTTCAGGGTCGCTGATCACGGAAAAAATATTCATTTTTAGCTCCAATCCCTCCTCATCCCTCAAACTGGCAGAAATCACCCCTCACAGAAGAGAAGGTGGTAGCGACCTCGGGGGCTGTTTCAAAACTATAAAAGGGGTGGTTTTTGGCCGTTTCAGGGGGTTGCGGCGGTCAAAAACTTCTCCCACCACTTCCATCGTGCACCTTCGAAAACTGGGGGGAAAGGTAATCTCGTCTTTACACAAAATATGTACAAAAAACTCATTAAATAATGCTTCATTACATAGACTATTAAGAGAAAAAATTGTAGGTTTATTTAACCCTTTTTTTTTTTAATTTGTTTATAAATTTAAAAATAATGGTTATGAACAAATTCGAATGACTGAATTTTTTTATCACACCAAAAACAACAAGCAAAAAAAAGAAATATGAAATATTTAACATTTTTCTAAAAAATTTAATCTATTTGCAGTTTGGGCCGAGATACGTCAGTTTTTACATTTAGGTCACTTATACACTTAGACTGGTTGTTCTCCAATGCTTATATTGTCTCTGCTATTTGAAAATAATCCAAAACTACAATTTTTAAAATTACATCGTATAAGGTTTTGAAAACATATCGCGCATTTTCAATTTTTTTGTAACTTCCTTAATTCCTGTCGCGAAAATCCTGAACATCTATCCTTGTGTACATTTTACAACTTTTAATATTACTGATGCAATAAAAAAAAAATTTACGATCTGGATTTAAACACGAGACGTCCGCATGTTAGAATAAAAAGCGCTGGTCGTCCTAGTTCAACAAAACTTTATTATTTATTTCTTACATCTGACGACTAAGGTCTGATTTTTAAACACATAATATAATGTTTATACCTATTTGGTTATCATCGGATCTCTAACATAATCGCGGAAGATCTAACTTTCGGACATCTATACACTATCTGTGCTTCTGGATTATTTTCAACTAGCTGAGGCAAAAATATAAGTATTGAATAATAACTAGTTTAAATTTTAAGAAACATCGATTTGCTTATTTATAAGTAACTGAGACGCAAAAACTGACGTATCTCGGTTCCAAATGCAATTAGATCATTATTACTGCTACATCCAGTGGAAGTATAGTAACAACAAAATTGTGAAAATGTTTATTGTTCAAATTGGCTTAAAATGTCATAAAACGTCGAGATTTTGCGTTTGAGCGAAAAAAATTTCTGTCTGTCCTGTCTGTAACTTATTTTGTGCGCACGATTACTCTGGAACCGTTTAAGATATTGACTTGAAATTTGGTACTCGTGTGTATTTTAAAGTGATCTGGAACTAGATTATACTTTCATCTTATTCCCTTGAAGGATTAGGGAGTAAATTGATAAATAAAGCAGGTAGGAGTCCATAAAATTGGTATTTAGTATATACAAGACAAGCTATAAGGTCATAAAAAGTTTCTGGCATTAGCCACCCCACATTAACACCTCCAACCATTATTAGAGGAGGTGAATAAAATTGTAATTTAGTGTGTGTACAAGATCCAAAAACCACAAAATATTTTTTTTACTTTATCCACCTCCACTACCACTCTACCCCTATCTATCATCACCACCACCTCTACCGATGTAGGATATCGTTTTATGAGTTTTTGGGGTAGTCGATTTCAAATATTATATTACTCAAGTTTCATAAACAATTATTTCCATATACAGAATTTTCTCTTTGTGAGAGACTTGGATGGAAAATCTGGATGTGGAAGTAGTGATTCCTTGGGCAGCGGTTTTTCTTTTAATGAAAAAGTTTAGATATTTTCATAATTCATTTGCTATTTTTGGTTTGATAAAAAATCCATAGAGCTATTTGAATTTGTTTATAACTATAATTTTGAAAATTATAAACAAATTTCAAAAAAACGGTTTAAATGAAGATAACATGTTTTTTCTTAATACCATTCTAAAGTAGGTACATGTAAAAACCGCTGCCCAAGGAATCACTACTTCCACATCCAGATTTGCTATCCAAGTCTCTCACAACGAAAAAAATTTATATGTCGAAATAATTGTTTATGGAACTTTAATAATATGATATTTTAAATCGTCCCCAAAAACCCATAAAACGATGTCCCACATCGGTAGTGAGGTGGGAGCAGTGATAGGGGGTGGTAGTGGAGATGGATGAAGTAAAAAAAATATTTTGAAGCCATTGGTTCTTGTACACACACTAGTAGATAAGCAAACTTATCTACTCACACTATATCACAATTTTTTTCACCTCCTTTTATAATGGGGTGGGGGTAGTAATGGGTGTGGCTAATGCGAAAAATTTTTTGAGAGATTAGTTTCTCTTATATATACTAAATACCAATTTTATGGACTTTTACCTGCTTGATTTTCCTATTTACCCCCATTTACCCCAATTTACTTCCCAACCCTTCAACGGAATAAGATGAAAATATAATCTAGTTCCAGATCTTAAACGGTTCCAGAGTAATCTTCTGCACAAAAAAAGTTACGACAGACAGACCGAGAGACCGAAAGACAGACAGAATTTTTTTCTGCTCAAACTTAAAATCTCGACGTTTCATGATATTCTAAGCCTATATGAACAATAACAATTAAAAAAAAAATGTTGTTACTGTACTTCCACTGGATGTGGAAGTAATTATCCAAAAAAGCAATTTTTAGTGGTTTATTTTATACAAATTAACAAATTAATTATCAAATCAAAATGTTTTTTGATATATCTAGTTTCATTTATAATTTTATCCCGAGATGATAAGGAAAATAACAGTAACTGTTTAAATTTTAAATGAAGCAATGGACAGATCTAATCCAAAACTTCTCATGCCACTTGTTATTACACCTGGAACAAATTAATACAATAAAATTAGTGTAGACAGATAATTCCCATTTTGACTTCACTATATTAAGAACAAATAATGCTTTTGAAAGTATATTTTCCATTCCATTTTTCAAAAATCACTGGTTTTCGAGATATTTGAACTTCAATGTAATTAAAGTAACAAAAATTGCATTTTTTTCATATGTGTACAATTTACAGTGTAAATTTAGTCGAACATACAACATAAACATGACGTAAAAACTGCTGCCCAAGGAATAATCACTACTTCCACATCCAGATTCCTTTCCTGTCCAAGTCACTCACAACGAAAAAAATTTGTATGTGGAAATAATTGTATATGGAACTTTAATAATATAATATTTGAAATCATCTACCCTAAAAACCCATAAAACGATACCCCACATCGGTAGTGGGGTGGGGATGGTGATAGTGGGTGGTAGTGGGGGTAGATGAAGTAAAAAAAAAATATTTTGAGGTTTCTGGTTCTTGTACACACACTAAACCACATTTTGTTTCATCCCCTTTAATAATGAGGTGGAGGTGGTAATGGGGGGTGGCTAATGCCAAAATTTTTTTTGAGACCTTAGCTTCTCTTGTATATACTAAATACCAATTTTAGTGACTCCTACCTGCTTGATTTACCTATTTACCCCAAATTTACTCCCCAACCCTTCGACGGAAAAAGATGAAAATATAATCTAGTTCTAGATCTCGTTAAAGTACACATGTGTACCAAATTTCAAGTCAATATCTCAAACGGTTCCAGAGTAAACGTGCGCACAAAAAAAAATTACAGACGACAGATAGACAGACCGACAGACAGAATTTTTTTCCCTCAAACTTAAAATCTCGACGTTTCATTGGCATCTAAATCAGCCTGCTTCTCTATGAAGAATGCCCCAAAGGAATTATCGTCTAAAATGTATTTTAAAAAAGTTATGACTATTTTTATATTTAAGAAAATTAGATTGAAGTGCATATATCTCGAGAACTACTGATTTTTCGAAAATTGTTCGTATTATAAAAGTTGCTCAGAATGTAATGTTCCATCATTTACACCTCATTTGAACGATCCTTAGATCAAATATTTTCTCTGCGTCGCAACGCCATCTATACCTCAATTTGTAAAATGGCTGTTTTTTTTCAGAACTAATATCATTTATATATTCTAGTGAACACCTTTTACAGAATTCAAACATCTTTTTTATTTATCGAGAAAATGGCACCGGGAGTTTTAAGTGGGACACCTTGTATATTAAACTATAAATGGAAATAAATAGGTGAAGTAAGTAAGTAAGAGTCCATAGAATTAGAATTTAGTATATGTATGAGAAGTCGAGGTCTCAAATATAATGGATGATTAAAAAAAAATAATGAAACATTGACTTCTCGTACATAGACTAAATCACAACTTTATAGACTCTTAATTGCTTGCTTTATCTATTTATCCACATTTACTCCCAAACCCTTCATCGCAATAGGATCAAAATATAATCTATATTTCCAGATCTCGTTATAATGTACCAAATTTCAAGTCAATATCAGAAACCGTTCCAGAGTAATCATGCGCACAAAAAAGGTACAAACGTACATTTTTTTTTCTCAAACTTAAAATCTCGACGTTTTGAATTTATCGTTACGTAAGCATTTAGCTAGTGCACTAAATGAGATGATATTCAAAGCAAGTTATAATTTTATTATTATCTCTATTCTCTGTTTTCTACCTATATGTTCAGAGAACGAATCACATCTCCGGATAATGCTCCCATATTTTCGAGGTCTTTCTCTTGAGGTAAATGTGTTGAAGTCGTCCCTCCCATCTTGGTTTATAATTTTGATTGACCATGCTTAAAATTTTGTCACTTCTAAAAGTATTGCAATGAAAACGTATTGTGAATAATCAGTATTTGCCATACTAGTTTCTGATTCTTACCTGGATTGCATTTTAAGGAAAAATACCAAATTATGAATTATTATAAATACACTCTCGCCAATAAATAACTGGCATTCTTTATTTTCAAACAAGAAGAATATCTACAAGCAAATAACACATTTTCAACTACATACAATTGGCAACGTTGTCGGAGGCGAACACAACTCTCAGGCATATCGTAATTATACAAATGGAGTAGAAATTTGTGGTTGACTGGATAAAATTCGTATAAAATGTGTATGAGAAATTCTTTACCTGGGTTGCTCATCATAAATAGGACATAAGAATATAAGTGGTTAAAATTTATCTAGCCGTTTTCATTATGGCGAAGTCCTGGGCGCCTTATACTCTCGTGGAGGCGAAGATGATAGCTAGGAACGTATATATATATATATATATAGTGGGTAAGACCGCAAAGAAAAAGAGCAACCGTGGACACGTGTTTCGGACTCGTTGGTCCTCATCAGCACGGTGTAGCTAAGTTGAAAGGATAGGCACAACTTAGGAATTGACACAAACGGTGACCACTGACAGGCAGCCAGTCGCACATTTGTGGCAAGAGTTAGAAGACCCCGGGTTTCCGGAGCGACAACTAACACACCACGGAGGCAACTATAGCTACCTGCGTGGAATCACTGGACCCAAGGAAGAATAAAAAATAGGAGATGTTAGTGCGGACCAAAGCTTTATGGCAAACAGGAAAAAATCGTGGGTAAGACCGCAAAGAAAAAGAGCAACCGTGGACACGTGTTTCGGACTCGTTGGTCCTCATCAGCACGGTGTAGCTAAGTTGAAAGGATAGGCACAACTTAGGAATTGACACAAACGGTGACCACTGACAGGCAGCCAGTCGCACATTTGTGGCAAGAGTTAGAAGACCCCGGGTTTCCGGAGCGACAACTAACACACCACGGAGGCAACTATAGCTACCTGCGTGGAATCACTGGACCCAAGGAAGAATAAAAAATAGGAGATGTTAGTGCGGACCAAAGCTTTATGGCAAACAGGAAAAAATCGTGGGTAAGACCGCAAAGAAAAAGAGCAACCGTGGACACGTGTTTCGGACTCGTTGGTCCTCATCAGCACGGTGTAGCTAAGTTGAAAGGATAGGCACAACTTAGGAATTGACACAAACGGTGACCACTGACAGGCAGCCAGTCGCACATTTGTGGCAAGAGTTAGAAGACCCCGGGTTTCCGGAGCGACAACTAACACACCACGGAGGCAACTATAGCTACCTGCGTGGAATCACTGGACCCAAGGAAGAATAAAAAATAGGAGATGTTAGTGCGGACCAAAGCTTTATGGCAAACAGGAAAAAATCGTGGGTAAGACCGCAAAGAAAAAGAGCAACCGTGGACACGTGTTTCGGACTCGTTGGTCCTCATCAGCACGGTGTAGCTAAGTTGAAAGGATAGGCACAACTTAGGAATTGACACAAACGGTGACCACTGACAGGCAGCCAGTCGCACATTTGTGGCAAGAGTTAGAAGACCCCGGGTTTCCGGAGCGACAACTAACACACCACGGAGGCAACTATAGCTACCTGCGTGGAATCACTGGACCCAAGGAAGAATAAAAAATAGGAGATGTTAATGCGGACCAAAGCGTTCCTAAGTTGTGCCTATCCTTTCAACTTAGCTACACCGTGCTGATGAGGACCAACGAGTCCGAAACACGTGTCCACGGTTGCTCTTTTTCTTTGCGGTCTTACCCACGATTTTTTCCTGTTTGCCATAAAGCTTTGGTCCGCACTAACATCTCCTATTTTTTATTCTTCCTTGGGTCCAGTGATTCCACGCAGGTAGCTATAGTTGCCTCCGTGGTGTGTTAGTTGTCGCTCCGGAAACCCGGGGTCTTCTAACTCTTGCCACAAATGTGCGACTGGCTGCCTGTCAGTGGTCACCGTTTGTGTCAATTCCTAAGTTGTGCCTATCCTTTCAACTTAGCTACACCGTGCTGATGAGGACCAACGAGTCCGAAACACGTGTCCACGGTTGCTCTTTTTCTTTGCGGTCTTACCCACGATTTTTTCCTGTTTGCCATAAAGCTTTGGTCCGCACTAACATCTCCTATTTTTTATTCTTCCTTGGGTCCAGTGATTCCACGCAGGTAGCTATAGTTGCCTCCGTGGTGTGTTAGTTGTCGCTCCGGAAACCCGGGGTCTTCTAACTCTTGCCACAAATGTGCGACTGGCTGCCTGTCAGTGGTCACCGTTTGTGTCAATTCCTAAGTGGTGCCTATCCTTTCAACTTAGCTACACCGTGCTGATGAGGACCAACGAGTCCGAAACACGTGTCCACGGTTGCTCTTTTTCTTTGCGGTCTTACCCACGATTTTTTCCTGTTTGCCATAAAGCTTTGGTCCGCACTAACATCTCCTATTTTTTATTCTTCCTTGGGTCCAGTGATTCCACGCAGGTAGCTATAGTTGCCTCCGTGGTGTGTTAGTTGTCGCTCCGGAAACCCGGGGTCTTCTAACTCTTGCCACAAATGTGCGACTGGCTGCCTGTCAGTGGTCACCGTTTGTGTCAATTCCTAAGTTGTGCCTATCCTTTCAACTTAGCTACACCGTGCTGATGAGGACCAACGAGTCCGAAACACGTGTCCACGGTTGCTCTTTTTCTTTGCGGTCTTACCCACGATTTTTTCCTGTTTGCCCTAAAGCTTTGGTCCGCACTAACATCTCCTATTTTTTATTCTTCCTTGGGTCCAGTGATTCCACGCAGGTAGCTATAGTTGCCTCCGTGGTGTGTTAGTTGTCGCTCCGGAAACCCGGGGTTTTCTAACTCTTGCCACAAATGTGCGACTGGCTGCCTGTCAGTGGTCACCGTTTGTGTCAATTCCTAAGTTGTGCCTATCCTTTCAACTTAGCTACACCGTGCTGATGAGGACCAACGAGTCCGAAACACGTGTCCACGGTTGCTCTTTTTCTTTGCGGTCTTACCCACGATTTTTTCCTGTTTGCCATAAAGCTTTGGTCCGCACTAACATCTCCTATTTTTTATTCTTCCTTGGGTCCAGTGATTCCACGCAGGTAGCTATAGTTGCCTCCGTGGTGTGTTAGTTGTCGCTCCGGAAACCCGGGGTCTTCTAACTCTTGCCATAAATGTGCGACTGGCTGCCTGTCAGTGGTCACCGTTTGTGTCAATTCCTAAGTTGTGCCTATCCTTTCAACTTAGCTACACCGTGCTGATGAGGACCAACGAGTCCGAAACACGTGTCCACGGTTGCTCTTTTTCTTTGCGGTCTTACCCACGATTTTTTCCTGTTTGCCATAAAGCTTTGGTCCGCACTAACATCTCCTATTTTTTATTCTTCCTTGGTTCCAGTGATTCCACGCAGGAAGCTATAGTTGCCTCCGTGGTGTGTTAGTTGTCGCTCCGGAAACCCGGGGTCTTCTAACTCTTGCCACAAATGTGCGACTGGCTGCCTGTCAGTGGTCACCGTTTGTGTCAATTCCTAAGTTGTGCCTATCCTTTCAACTTAGCTACACCGTGCTGATGAGGACCAACGAGTCCGAAACACGTGTCCACGGTTGCTCTTTTTCTTTGCGGTCTTACCCACGATTTTTTCCTGTTTGCCATAAAGCTTTGGTCCGCACTAACATCTCCTATTTTTTATTCTTCCTTGGGTCCAGTGATTCCACGCAGGTAGCTATAGTTGCCTCCGTGGTGTGTTAGTTGTCGCTTCGGAAACCCGGGGTCTTCTAACTCTTGCCACAAATGTGCGACTGGCTGCTTGTCAGTGGTCACCGTTTGTGTCAATTCCTAAGTTGTGCCTATCCTTTCAACTTAGCTACACCGTGCTGATGAGGACCAACGAGTCCGAAACACGTGTCCACGGTTGCTCTTTTTCTTTGCGGTCTTACCCACGATTTTTTCCTGTTTGTCATAAAGCTTTGGTCCGCACTAACATCTCCTATTTTTTATTCTTCCTTGGGTCCAGTGATTCCACGCAGGTAGCTATAGTTGCCTCCGTGGTGTGTTAGTTGTCGCTCCGGAAACCCGGGGTCTTCTAACTCTTGCCACAAATGTGCGACTGGCTGCCTGTCAGTGGTCACCGTTTGTGTCAATTCCTAAGTTGTGCCTATCCTTTCAACTTAGCTACACCGTGCTGATGAGGACCAACGAGTCCGAAACACGTGTCCACGGTTGCTCTTTTTCTTTGTGGTCTTACCCACGATTTTTTCCTGTTTGCCATAAAGCTTTGGTCCGCACTAACATCTCCTATTTTTTATTCTTCCTTGGGTCCAGTGATTCCACGCAGGTAGCTATAGTTGCCTCCGTGGTGTGTTAGTTGTCGCTCCGGAAACCCGGGGTCTTCTAACTCTTGCCACAAATGTGCGACTGGCTGCCTGTCAGTGGTCACCGTTTGTGTCAATTCCTAAGTTGTGCCTATCCTTTCAACTTAGCTACACCGTGCTGGTGAGGACCAACGAGTCCGAAACACGTGTCCACGGTTGCTCTTTTTCTTTGCGGTCTTACCCACGATTTTTTCCTGTTTGCCATAAAGCTTTGGTCCGCACTAACATCTCCTATTTTTTATTCTTCCTTGGGTCCAGTGATTCCACGCAGGTAGCTATAGTTGCCTCCGTGGTGTGTTAGTTGTCGCTCCGGAAACCCGGGGTCTTCTAACTCTTGCCACAAATGTGCGACTGGCTGCCTGTCAGTGGTCACCGTTTGTGTCAATTCCTAAGTTGTGCCTATCCTTTCAACTTAGCTACACCGTGCTGATGAGGACCAACGAGTCCGAAACACGTGTCCACGGTTGCTGTTTTTCTTTGCGGTCTTACCCACGATTTTTTCCTGTTTGCCATAAAGCTTTGGTCCGCACTAACATCTCCTATTTTTTATATATATATATATATATATATATATATATATATATATATATATATATGAAATATGATTTGAAGGAAACAACTACTCAGCGGGCAAATACCCCGACCTGCATTGAATTATACCTTCAAATCGTGATCAGTAACCAACTATCATTCGTCTGTTCCTAACCAGACATAGACCGGTTTCGAACTTATTATGCTCTCCTCAGTATGCCATAGGTCATGGAACAAACAAATGATAGTGGTCAACTTGCTAGTCTTATACAAACTGAATCAAATGAAGTGACGGTGAGAGGTAAACTCTCATATGGTCAGATGCTACTATACGTCGGACAAATGTCACTGGCGTATAGCGACTTGCTTTTTTTGCAAGTACCAAGAGGTGAAGGTGTAATTCAATGCAGGTCGGGGTATTTGCCCGCTGTGTAGTGGTTTCCTTTAAATCATATTTCATAAACAGTGAGTAAGGCTAGAGGTCGCCGCTCTTGGTACTTGCAAAAAAGCAAGTCGCTATACGCCAGTGACATTTGTCCGACGTATAGTAGCATCTGACCATATGAGAGTTTACCTCTCACCGTCACTTCATATATATATATATATATATATATATATATATATATATATATATATATATATATATATATATATATATATATATATATATATATATATATATATATATATATATATATATATATATATATATATATATATATATATATATATATATATATATATATATATATATATATATATATATATATATAAAAATAGGAGTTGTTAATGCGGAACAAAGCTTTATGGCAAACAGAAAAAAATCGTGGGTAAGACCGCAGAGAAAAAGAGCAACCGTGGATACGTGTTTCGGACTCATTGGTCCTCATCAGCACGATGTAGCAACTTAGGAATGACACAAACTGTTTGTGTCATTCCTAAGTTGTGCCTATCGTTTCAACTTAGCTACACCGTGCTGATGAGGACCAATGAGTCCGAGACGCGTGTCCACGGTTGCTCTTTTTCTCTGCGGTCTTGCCCACGATTTTTTTCTGTTTGCCGTAAAGCTTTGTTCCGCATTAACAACTCCTATTTTTTTATTCTTCCTTGGGTCCAGTGATTCCACGCAGGTAGCTATAGTTGCCTCCGTGGTGTGTTAGTTGTCGCTCTGGAAATCCAGGGTCTTCTAACTCTTGCCACAAATATGCGACTGGCTGCCTGTCAGTGGTCACCGTTTGTGTCATTCCTAAGTTATGCCTATCCTTTCAACTTAGCTACACCGTGCTGATGAGGACCAATGAGTCCGAAACACGTATATATATATATATGAAATCGGATTTGAAGGAAACAACTACTCAGCGGGCAAATACCCCGACCTGCATTGAATTACACCTTCAAATCGTGATCAGTAACCAACTATCATTTGTCTGTTCCTAACCAGACATATACCGGTTTCGAACTTATTATGTTCTCATCAGTATGCCATAGGTCATGGAACAGACAAATGATGGTGGTCAACTTGCTAGTCTTATACATACTGAATCAAATGGAGTGTCGGTGAGAGGTAAACTCTCATATGGTCAGATGCTACTATACGTCGGACAAATGTCACTGACGTATAGCGACTTGCCTTTTTGCAAGTACCAAGAGCGGCGACCTCAAGCCTTAGTGGGCTATACTCACTGTTTATGAAATCGGATTTGAAGGAAACAACTACTCAGCGGGCAAATACCCCGACCTGCATTGAATTACACTTTCAAATCGTAATCAGTAACCAACTATCATTTGTCTGTTCCTAACCAGACATATACCGGTTTCGAACTTATTATGTTCTCATCAGTATGCCATAGGTCATGGAACAGACAAATGATGGTGGTCAACTTGCTAGTCTTATACAAACTGAATCAAATGGAGTGTCGGTGAGAGGTAAACTCTCATATGGTCAGATGCTACTATACGTCGGACAAATGTCACAAGTTTTTTTGTTGTTTCTTATATCACTTACAAAAAAACTTGTTAAGCACATGTGCTATTTTTTATTATAACCTCACTTTTCGTAAGTACTAACATCAACCTTTTATAAGAATTTTGTTAATTGATGTCATAAGTGTGGCGTTCCTGATGAAGAGACAATAAAGACTCGAAAGCTAGAACAGAAATAAAGAGTTTTTCTTTAATTTTGTGCCTTACGACTGCATACCCGATTTTCTATCAAAAAATTTTTATCCTTAAATAGAAAGTACAGCTAATCTCACTCTCAACTATATATATAGCCTACCGATCAATGGACAATGCTCGAATTTAGAATAAAACGCAAAATAAAACATTTTATAAAATTTTATCAACACTTTAAATTGCAAATGGTGTACACGTTAAGCGTGAGAGCCATAGCATGATGTTATGACTTTCCTCATGTTCAAACTACACAGAAGGAACAGTGAAATGATAGGCAAGGTCTGGTTTAGAAATGCTTTGCCATATTTTGTAATTAAACATGTACTTTGTAAAATATTGTATAAAAATTGTAACATACCTATAGAGAATATCACTCTATACAATCTAATTATAAAATTAGTGCTTCGAAAACTCTCAACGGCAGGCAAAAGGACCACAGTGCGGGATTTGCTTGTTGGAGCAGTGTAGAACCTACTTTCTGGCCACAAGGACAGCCTAAAAATAGACAAAATCATTACTATTAAAATTTTAAATAGACTAAACATGTGTTAGAAAGTGAGAAATTACTCATAATAAACTTATAAGTTCATAAGGAACAAAATCAAACAAACATTTTAAGCTCCTATGAATTTGGTCAAAACAAGGCTCGGACAGCCAACGGTAAATTCTAATCAAGTCAAAAATTGTGTAAAATGTTAATCGTAATAGGCTAAAAAGCATTAAAACATAAAGTTACATACCTTAGTTCACTTAACAGCGTGGTTATTTCCAACAAAAGACTTAAAAAGGGGGCCACAGCTGACTTTCAAACTTCTAGGTATGGGACGCTACCACATTTTCTTGTCAAATTGGTATAAATTATGATTTTTTCAGTGTAATTTCACTACTAGAAGTTAGATTATGTTACACAATGTTGTTTTAATGCAAATTGCTACATGCAATGTTCATAGTTAGGGCTGGACACTTCACAGTATAGGGTCTCCGAGACTCTGAAAAAACATTTGCTCATGTTAGATTAAATAAAATGTTGTTCTATGTTTATTATGTAAGAAAATATTCGTTATAGCTTTATGTTTGACCTGGAAGTGTTTTTATTAGCTGTAATTAGTTTTTAAGAGTGTTTTTGTGAAATTTCCAACTGATCAGATAACCTCAAAACACATCATTCAAACTAGGCATGTTGCATACCAAAATGATCAGCTTAAAGCTAAGAATAAAGTACAGAAAGAAAAATAAGCATTTTATTAAAAATAAGCTCAAAATCATAAAATTCCAAAAATAAACAACAAAAATCAAAAATCTAGGAGTCCAGATTTTTCTTAAATTGTCAAAACAAGCCAATTAGAAGCCATATTTTAGCATTCAGTCGTTAATTATCATTTAAAGAGAAAGGTTTATTGAAAACTTGCTGAAATTATAACCTAAGTTTTTGAAAAATCTATTTTGTGACCTGTGATTGGTCAAGTCAAGTTTTAATATTTATACGTTTGAAAAATAGTCACGACTCAAAGTAAACATACCTGATGAATTGGAAATTAGTAAACTAAATGGAAATAAAAAATTTGTAAACAACAAAAAAGTATCGTCTTTGAAAATAAAAATAAAAAATGTGTGCTTCGAAAGGTAAAGGTAAAACACCTACCTGCGTCTAAATAAAGTGCCTAATTAGTGCAACGCAATCATTATCCAGGGTTTTCAAGAGGAATTTTCAAGAATTTCAGACAGGATCAAAACAAAACATCACCATTTTAACGAATCACCTTACCGACTTGAAGACAGCGTGTCAACAGAGAACTTCAGGCTGTTTCGATAGGACTTGTCGTTTGTGAAGAACGGTCGCGTGGTTGCAACCAAACTTTCGACGTCAATTGGGATTAGTACAAAGGTAAAAGCTTTTATCAAATTCTAAATAAAGAATATTAGACACAAAAGTGTCAACTTATTTATTTCTTTCATAAAATTTTGTCTTCGTCATAAAAAAATTTCAATTTGAACATAAATTTTCATAAAAGTAAAAACATTGATCATTATCAAGTCAAAAATCTAAAGGCCGATTAGCATAAGTTATTTTAAGAGATATTGTTCACCATTTTGTTAAAAAGAAAATTCAAGCCAGGTCAAAATTTTAAAATTAAATAGAAGGTTTCTATTCAAACGTTTCTAACCATAACTTGTGTATTATTTATTTGCTTCCTGATTTGTAAAAAGTAAACTTGAACCGGCTTCTTCCCTGAGCAGAGTCAATCCTCCTGGTGTGGAAATCGTGCTAAGAATGCCTGTGTTGTGCATGTAGAGGTAGAAAATAAATTTGACAGCCCTCGTGCTGCCTGGCGCCCCAAGACTACCTCGCATGCTAAGTAGAAGTGCTGTCAACATCTCAAGCACTCACCCAAACAACAACTACACACAAAGTACAGTGCAATATATATATATATATATATATATATATATATATATATATATATATATATATATATATATATATATATATATATATATATATATATATACATAGGTATTAACAAGGAAAATGACTCTGCAAAATTCCAAGGAAACTTAAATAGGATAGAGACGGTGGGGCAAATAAATGGTAGGCCTCCGGAACAGGAATTTTGATATTACAAAATTTAAACTTGCCTAGATGTAAAAATGGACGTACGCGAGAATATATTGAATATGAGATTGGAAACGAACAAAAATCTATTAAAATATAATTGTACCATTTGTAACTATTGAGAAAAATGACAAACATTAAATAAGCTTAGGTAATACTGGAACAGAAAATGGGTTGATAGATCAAAAACAAATATGAATTATGGTATTGTATTAAGAGAGGACGTATCATCCGAAATAAGGATTAAAGAGGACTTAATAAAATAATTGCGGTAAAAAGGGCCGAGTTCCCAAGGTAAATAATTGCGGTATAAAGGGCAAAGTTCCCAAGGAAAATAAGTGCGGTATAAAGGGCGTAGATCCCAAAATAAATAATTGCGGTATAAAGGGCAAAGTTCCCAAGGTATATAATGCGGTAAAAGGCGAAAAAGCCAATGAAATAAATAATTGCGGTAAACATGTGATGGAAAATACCACATATGTTAAAATATAAGTTTTATGAAGTCCGAAGAAGTAAAGATAATTTGTCCTCCTGAAAACAATAAAATGATACAGAAATTGTTAAAAAAGTAAATTGTAAATATAAAATTTTACAAAGATTCAATAAGTTATTTTAAAGAGAAAGGAATATCAACTAAGCTAAAATTAGGTATTAATAAATTATAATTTAAAAATCACAAGATGATGTGTCACGATGGATTCATGGTAAAATATTCATAGGGCCAAGAGATAATTCAGCTCCTGAAACAAGAGAAAATATGTTACAAAAGGGAACAAACAAATTTTAATAAATACATGTGGTAAACAAATTTAATATAAGAAGTGAAAGATAAATTGAATGTTCGAGTAAATGGAAGATTTCACATAGGGTTATTATATCCATATGATCCAGGTTAAATGTAAAGAAATTAAATTAGACTGTACGTCTGTCCATATGAATTTCACAACGTATGGACAGAGCTAAGAAATTTTCACTTAAGATCAAATTTATTAGCTAAGGGGGAAATGTAACGATATATGACATTGTGAAGTAATAAATACAGTAATTACGTGCAGATGAATGAAATGTTTGAAACACAAAGCAAACATACATGTATACTTGAATCAAATGTTAAAATAAAATGTTATTATTAAGAAATTGTTGTTTAATATGGGGTATTGATGATATTTTCTTTAAGCACGAATCTTGAGAAGTGCAAAATAATCTCAGAAATTGCTAAACGCTGATTCTCATGATAAATTTTACGATATTGTGCCAAAAACACATAGAGATACATAATCACTCTCAAAAAACATAAATCATGTAAAAAGAATTATTCATAAACATTAATCAAATTGAATAAAACGCCAAATAAACTATGTAAATAGCATATTGTAACACATTAGATAAGATTTATTTAGGGAAAATGTATCCCATAAACAGGACATTAAATAATAAAAATTCAGAGCGAGAAGCCTCGTCCAAAACCAAACTTTTGCAAAAAGGTGATAAAAACACTATTCGTAATCTAACTAAAAGTGGTGTGCTTTAAAGATTAATAGGATAACTTACTTTTTGTAGTGTGCACTCTAAGAATAAACTGTGAAAAGGGACTCACTGAGGTGAAAACATTGGGGTGACACTAGTTTTCTTAGGTTTTAACAAATTTCAGTTCTCACTGGTATTGTAGTAACAAAATTTCACGTTGTTCTTGTAGACATTCATAAGGGGCAACTTTTTAGTATAGTAGTTTTGAACACAGGTTGAAGTTCACATAAAATGGGGCCAAAATGTAGTGCCTGCGACAGCCTGAAAAACATTGTGTGTTGGCAAAGTAAAAATAAGTTTAGGTTAGGTAAAACATATGCCAAAATGCCATTAGAGTATGTAGATTAGACATGTATAAGAAAGTAGTATGTAATTTAGCTTGTAAGAGAGAATTTTACAAAAATTTAACCTAATTTCACATAAGAGAGAAATATATTAATTAGGTTGTAAAACCCTAGGTATTGTATACCGAAATGATCTATGAAACATGTAGAATAAAACCCAATTGGCAAAAGTCATCTTTATTAAATAAGAAAGAAAAATTCAAATTCAAAAAAATAATAAATGTCAATTAAAATCAAGTGGGTAGTAAACTTCAAAAATCAACGATTACGGCCAATTAGAAACCGTAATTCGCAATTCAGTCATTAACAAGCATTAAGAGAGTCTATACGCGTTTTTGGAGCGCGAGCACATAACCTAACTTTTGAAAAGTAGAAAATGAGAATTTAATTAACAAAGTTTGCATAAAAATAATAATTACAAAAGGAAAATTTTAATGACTCAACAAATATTCATGGATATGTGAAAATAAGTTTATATTTCAAGTAATTTGAACGTGTAAAATGTGTAAACAACAAAATTGTAAGAAGGCTTTGTATACAAATTTCAACTGTGCAACGAAATAAATGTCAGGTACTTACTTGTAGTGAAAATTGTGCTTCGAAAAGTAAATGGATGGTATAGAAGAAAGAATTAAGTGTGGAAATTCCAAGTATAGAGGTCCAAGGTAAACACTGCCATTTCAGTCCAGCTGTTTGGTTTAGATTCATCGAGTTCCGAGAGTGGCAACTGCAGTTAGAGACCTGTCAAGTGTAGAGGTGCGTCTGAACCGGTATGCGACACCGTACGCAACCGAATCTTTGGTAAGGTAAAAGCTTTTACTACGTTTTCGTTTCGTCTTCATAATAAAATAAAGAAATTTTGACTTTTATTTAAAATTGAGATCTCTATAATAAAATTGCAACAGACAGTCTAAATGGCCAATAGTTTTAGTTAATTTTAAGGAATTTAATAACAATTTGTCAAACCATTTCAGTAAAACATACAGGCAATCCATACAATAAACTAATTGATCTCTTGAACAAATTTGGCATTAATATTAAATAAAATTTCACTATTTATTGTTCTTTTAAGTTTTGGTGTTTTATTTATTAATTAATTTTGGTTGACAAAAGGTCACCTGGTGCTCAACAAAATAAAATTTTAAACAAATAAAAGGAAAGTATTATCTTCAAGTTTTGACTTAACATAACTCTGTTTGTCTGTTGAACCTACTCGAGACCCTGAGAAAGAGTGTTGTTTTAAAAGTAAGTACCAATAAGATAATATAAAATATATCAAAATATAACAAATACATCACAATATATATATATATATATATATATATATATATATATATATATATATATATATATATATATATATATATATATATATATATATATATATATATATATATATATATATATATATATATGTTATATAAAATTATACGTTTATTACCAAGACTTAGCCATAACAAACCTTCACAGGTATATCATATTACATGATAACGACTTCTCTTATTAATTGCTTATCTTCAAGATATCATATTTCACCTTTGTTTCTCATATGTTATAAATATGACTAAACACGCTTTGTTGAATCAGTTATTAAACTCAGTTAGAATGCAGCACTTCTAATTTATTATTATATTCCTTCTCCAAGAGCCAACGTTGGCTCCATGTAACTAAATAAATCTTTTTAAAAAGTCATTCATGTGAACCGTGATCTAACATTGGCGCAGTCGGTAGGATCCGTAAACATCATCAGAACAAGAATCCTAACTGGTAGTGAAGCGCAAAAGAACAAGGACAACATCTTCAGAAGGTGCCTAACTAGTGCGTGTACATCTGCGAGAACAAGGAGACCTTCCTCACTGGTGGTGGCGGATCCCAATCCCTTGACGGACGAAGAACCTACCCATGGAAACTAAACTAACGTAAGTCATTTTAAGAATCATCTCGTACCATTTTATTATTTTATTATTTTTCGCAACTTATTTTATTAAAAGTGTATTATACTGCTAATACACTCGGCGCACAAAGCCAGTTCTATTGTCAAAGTGAAATCCATTCCTTTACAAACGCAACGAAACAAGTTCATTTAACTTTAAGTTTATTTATTTTCGTATTATACTGCTAATACGAAACATTGTGTATTATACAGCTAATATACAATCCATTTACGCACGCAACGTAACAAGCTAATTTTAATTTAATTTAAGATCGTATCATACTGCTGATACGCAACCAATTTTTGTCCAAATAATATTTAAATACAAAAAGCAAAATGCCAGATAGAGCTCAACCAGAGCCAGTTCAACCAGTGCCACCGGCACCAATCGAACAACAACTACAACAGCAACAACTACAACAACAACAACAACCTCAACCAGAGCAAATTGAGCCTTACAAGCTCTCTGAGATATTTTCTCTAATACCTGAATTCGATGGCAGTACCATTAATTTACAAACATTCCTCAACTCCTGTCATTGCGCCCAAAGCATGGCAATTGGAGATCAAAAAATTCTTTTGACCGTCCACATAAAAAATAAATTGAAAGGCAAAGCTGCCGAATTAATTAATTCACGCAACCCTGGCACCTGGCCAGAAATCAAGGCACTCTTGGAAACTCATTTCGGGGATTCCAGAGATCTAACGGCCCTAATCCAAGACCTACAACGAATTCACCAATTGCCCGGTGAATCCGCTCTAACATTTATTTCGCGTTTACAAACGCACAATGCTAAAATGCACGCCGCAGTGCAAAAGCAAAATTTAACCACAACGCAAAGAGCTGCACAATCAGACCTTATAGAAACCATGACCTTAAATAATTTACTAACAGGTCTAGAACCGAATTTAGGCCGCATCATTCGTGCTAGCAATCCTCCTAGTATACTAAAAGCCGTTAGCAGAATCCGTAAAGAGCTACAACTTTCCTACTTCGAATCACAGAAATTCCCAAAAAATATAACACCAAGTAAAGATTAGATCCGGAGTACCCCACGGATACTCCGACACAACAAACAGACCAATTCGAATCAATTACGGAACTAGAAACTCAAGTACAAACTATGAACCTCAACGACAGTTTCGACCCAATGCTGAATTTCCCAGAACAGACGTTCATGTAAATACGCTTTCCCATACCCTATTAACTGTAAATTCAAAGAACCTTTACTATATGAAGGATGCAACTGGTAAATTTAAAATTCTAATTGACACCGGCGCAGGTATATCAATTTTTAAACCTAAAACAGCTGAAAATTACAGTCGTAGATCTCCTGAAAATGTAATCATACAGGGTATCACTGATCAAAAAATTTATATCAACGAATCGGTTCTCATCCCCTTTTCAAATGAGTCACACAAAGTTTATATCTATAATCTAGATATAGATTTCGATGGATTATTAGGCGCAGACTTCCTAGAACATTACGAATGCAAAGTAGACTTTAAAAATAAACAACTAGTCACAAATTTCAAAACCGTACCACTATTTAAAGTTACGGAAGAAACTACAGTAAATTTACCTTTACAACCAACTATTAATTCTGATACAAAAAATTCAAATTTAAGCAACATCAAAAATTTAATTTCTATTGAACCTCGCATGGAAAAAATTTGTAAACTAAAATGTAACTTGCGAAATACCGAGGCTATACTGTTAGCCCAGGAAAACGAGAAAGTAGGCTTACCAAACGCAATTGTCAAAATCGATCACATTGGAGAATTTTTAACTTCAATAATAAATGCAAACGCGATCCCAAAAACCATAAACTTTTCAAACCTTAACCTAGAATCAGTACAAAAATTTAAATCAATTTTTAATTTAAATACTCAAAATTCCGACGAACATCCACAGACAGACAGATCCTTCGAAATTAGGAACGAATTGCGCTTGGATCATCTAAACGAAGAAGAGGCCGAAATAGTAACGCAACTTTGTTTAGACTTTCAAGATATATTCTATTTGGAAGGAGACAATTTAACTTTTACTAACGAAATTAAGCATTCCATTGATACGAACGATTCAAAACCGGTTTTCACAAAATCATATCGCTACCCTCATATCCATAAAGAGGAAGTCAAAACACAAGTCTCTAATATGCTCGATCAAGGCATCATTAGACCTTCGATTTCTCCCTGGTCCTCTCCGGTTTGGATTGTACCTAAAAAACTCAACGCCTCCGGTAAACAAAAATGGCGAGTTGTAGTGGACTACAGAAAACTCAACGAACTGACTATTGACGATAAATACCCGCTACCCAATATTTCCGACCTCCTCGATCAATTAGGCAAATGTCAATATTTTACAACTTTGGACTTAGCCTCTGGATTTCACCAAATCGAGATTGATGCGAAAGATATTCAAAAAACTGCTTTCACAGTTGAAAATGGTCATTTTGAATTCGTAAGAATGCCTTTTGGACTTAAGAATGCTCCATCAACATTTCAAAGAGTGATGGATAACATTTTATTAGGTATCCAAAATGAACGATGTCTCGTCTATATGGACGATATTATTGTTTACTCCCCTACTATTCACGAGCATATTTCTCGATTAACGGAAGTTTTCAAACGATTGCAGAAAGCCAATCTCAAAATTCAACCCGACTAATGCGAGTTCCTCCGCAACGAAGTCGCTTATTTAGGACATCTCATTACAAAAGACGGCGTAAAACCGAATCCTTCGAAAGTTGACGCTATTCTAAATTTCCCTCAACCAAAAAATCAAGAAGAAATTAAATCATTTCTAGGCTTAGCCGGATATTATAGGCGCTTTATCCCTAATTTCTCCAAGATTACCAAGCCTTTAACAAAACTCTTACAGAAAGACATACCATTTCTCTTCGACAATGATTGTATAAAATCTTTTCAAGATTTGAAACAAACATTAACGACAACTCCGATATTAATCTACCCTAATTTTGACGAACCTTTCGTTCTAACCACTGATGCAAGCGCATTTGCCGTCGGCTCAGTGCTGAGCCAGGGGCAAAGATTTACCCATTGCCTATGCTTCTAGAACCTTGTGCAGTGCAGAAACTAAGTATTCAACGATTGAACGCGAGCTTTTATCGATAGTATGGAGTGTAAAGCACTTTAGACCATATCTGTACGGTAGAAAGTTTAAGCTTGTAACCGACCACAGACCACTCACCTGGTTATTCTCTATAAAAGATCCAGGAAGTAGACTTGCCCGTTGGCGACTCAAATAAGAAGAGTACGACTACGAAATAATTTATAAACCAGGCAAAATCAATAAGAACGCGGACGCACTTTCCAGAATCAAAATTAATCATTTTTCCGAATGTTCCAAATTCTATTCAAAGGTTCTAGCCGCGAATGACGAAGAGTCAGACGACGACGAAAACCCAGACGATAACGAAATCACTAACGAACAAATTTCCCGAGAATTTGAAACTTTCACCAACCTATATAAAACAACATCTTTAATAGACTATTCGAAAATCAAAGCCTCGAACAAACAACTTTTGTATCGAGAACATAAAGATATTATAACCTTCTTCCAACAAAATAACTTACAAGACCTCCATCACAAAATTATCGAGGACATATTCGAAGAAAATCCCGAATTTCATAACGATAGAATCAATATTATATCAAGCAAAACGGTCAGACACAGGAGATATTTTATCATCCCTCTACCCTTCGATATTGAATCTGTAATCGAACATTTATTTTTGGTATTGTTTAAAAACCAAGATGCCTTGGATCTCTCTAAGACATACTTTGTCGAAAATAACTTAGACCTCCCTATACTCGAAATTCTATCATTCATTTTTGCAGAAAAAGACTTAAAGGTAGTAATCTGCCAAAATATAGTCAAAACCGCTGACGAAGATGAAATCCCAATTATTTTAGAGCAACATCATTCTGGTAAAAACAATCTACACCGTGGAATAAATGAAACAATTCGAAGAATTAGAGAAAAATACACTTGGCAAGGTCTAACTAAAGACGTTGAAAATTTCATCAAAAACTGCGAAACTTGTCAAAAGACCAAAGTTTGCCGTAAAAACCTTAATAACCCTCTAGTAGTCACAGAAACGCCAAGAACATCATTCGAAAGAATCAATATCGATTTATTTGAATTCCCTACTCGAAATTACGCTTTAACCATTCGCGACGAATTAACTAAATTCACGCAAGCATATGCAGTCCCGGATAAATCCGCAAAATCTGTCGTAAACACTTTGTTGTTATATTTCCAACATTATGGTACCCCATTAAGAATCCATTGCGATTACGGTGGCGAATTTGACAACCGCTTGCTCAAAGATCTCTGCACCCTCTACGACATAAAATTAACTTATTCAAGCGTAGGACATCCCCAATCGAACGGATCCATAGAAAGATTTCATGCTACTTTAGCCGAAATGATAAGAATCCACAAAACTGAAAACCCAAACGAACATCCTTTCACGATTTTACCATATGCAGTAATATGCTATAACAATTCGGTAAATAAAACACACGGTTTCACCCCATATGAACTTATCTTTGGTCATACGTCCAACAGACCACCTGAAACTTTATATAACCAAAAAGAATTAATAACCAAATACGTTAGAGATTTAAACAACAGAATATCCCACTATTATAAAATAGCCCGTAATCGAACACAAGCTCAAAAGGAGAAAGCGAAAGTTCGCTTTGACAGAAATGTTCCCCAGAAACGATCTGAGTACAAAACAGGTGACTTAGTTTACGTAAAAGAATCACAAATCAAAAACAAATTGCAAAACAAATTTAACGGTCCTTTTAAAATAAAAGAAATTTTCCAAAATTCTGCTACCTTATTAAACCTCGAAACGAAACAAGAAACCAAAGTAAATTTTGATAGAATGAAACCATATACTGAAAATTAAATTTATTTCCAGGTTTCTCCTGCTGCTCGGATCAGCACTCTGTCAATACAAAATTACCCCGATCAATAACACTGTTGGTGCATACTACCACCAAGACACGGACATCGTGGTGACAAACGACAAATGGACTCTGCTAGTGCATAAAAACATTTCATCCCTCAAAATAGCTTTTGACAAAAATCAAAATATCTTAGACAGAATCTTGTACACTCTCAATAATGGTGATCATAAGTCAATTATTTTTACGAGTGAAATTAAAACAGACTTTAACCTTTTAACACAAATATCCAACTCTATAAAAATGAAATTTGACGAAATCTTTTCAGATACAAAGAGATATAAACGAGGAATACTTAACGGTATCGGTACAATATTCAAATCCATAACTGGTAACCTAGATGCTGAAGATGGCCAGTACTATACTAATTGTATAAATAAACTAAATAATGACGAACATCAATTAGAAAACTTAATCAAAAATCAAATCTCAGTTACAACTTCTGTTATCAAAAGTTTCAACTCAACTATACAAAAATTACAAATTGATGAGGAAACATTTAACAAAGATATCAAAGAAATCGAGCACACAATTCAAACCATGACTCAAACGATCCAAGCTGCCGAAATAAAATTAAAATTTCTATACATTTCCGAACAACTAATGGCAAGCTATTTGTATATCGAAGATAATTTGAACGACATTCTGAATTCAATAACATTTGCCAGATTAGGAATCATTCACACGTCAATCATAACCCCTAATCACTTAGTGACAGCACTTCAAGAAGTTTCACAGAGCTTACGAAGGAACAATTTGCCTCTCCCCATTAAATTATCGGCAGTTGCTAAGTATTTGGACATTATTGAATTGCAAGCGTTTCAAATGGATTCTAATTTAGTATTTGTTTTAACAATACCACTTGTTGAACCCCAAAATTATAACACCTATCGCCTATACCCTATCCCGATACTTGATAACAGAACTGGTCTACATCACATTTTATCTATTTCACAAAAATATATCGCGAGAGATGATTCTTTAATGTACATACCTATACAAAATTTGAAAGAATGCAAACCTCTTTATTTTGGAACCAAACTATGTTCGAACCTGTTTGCCTATCCTATCGACCAAAATGCCATATGTGAAGCCAGAATACTAAAACCGTTGCCGAAACTTCCAGAGAACTGTCAAACTTCCTTCATCATTAGTCAGGGATACAACATCCAAGAACTTGAAGACAACACATGGCTAGTAATTAATTCAGAATCACTTTACATTACCATCAACTGTCCAAAGAGAGAATCCACGACAGAGTTAATCAACAAAAATTCCATCATCAAACTACAACCAGGATGTTACGCCTATGCAGGCATCACTAGAATACAAGCCAGTGCCAAAGGCTTTTCCGAAATTAAGGACAATTCACATCCTATCCAAATTCCTTTTGAATGCTGTAATCACATGCCCGACAAAATCGAAATTCCAAAATTAAAACCTCTCAAATTAAACAGCCTCGACGTAGAAGACCTAGATATTGCCAAAAACAAACTGGACCAATATTCCAAAGACTTGGATGACCTCATAAACGAACCTTTTGTGACCAAACACATATCTTGGTTCACATATTTCATAATTACCCTCATCATTCTATTAGTTCTATTTTACATAACCTGTAAATGCAGAAGAAGAAGATGTGGAGCATTGCGAATCCAACCCTCAACGGACAACCCTCCTTCACCTCCTTCAGAGCGAAGCAGAGTTTTTACCAAATTTCCTAGACTGATCCCTCCAAGAAAGCGACCCGGTATTAAACCTCAAGAAGAAGAGGACATCGAGTTAACATAGACTTTCATATGTGGAGTTTCACCCTTGTCTATTAATTTAGACCATTGTATTTTATTCTTATCACATTTATGTAATGTACTATTCGCTTATTATTATTATCATTTACCAATTTTAACTTTTACGTATTTTATTATTTTGCTTTGTATTCATTCAACATTGTTTCAATTTATTTTGCATTATATTCATTTAACGTTTCTAACAATTTTCAAAAGTTGCTGCATAACATCAACTTTTTTATTAAGGGGGAAGTTGTTATATAAAATTATACGCTTATTACCAAGACTTAGCCATAACAAACCTTCACAGGTATATCATATTACATGATAACGACTTCTCTTATTAATTGCTTATCTTCATGATATCATATTTCACCTTTGTTTCTCATAACTTGTGATGACTGCAGAACTGCATTTCCTTTGTTCTATATTTTGCTTACTCAGGTTCTGTATGTTATAAATATGACTAAACACGCTTTGTTGAATCAGTTATTAAACTCAGTTAGAATGCAACACTTCTAATTTATTATTATATTCCTTCTCCAAGAGCCAACGTTGGCTCCATGTAACTAAATAAATCTTTTTAAAAAGTCATTCATGTGAACCGTGATCTAACATATATATATATATATATTAGACCAAGCCAAAAAAAAAAAAATCTTGTCATATTTTATGTCTCACCCTGTAAAAATGTTACTTTTTATGTAAAAGAAGAAATGCTCTTTTGATTAAAAAAGAAATGAATTTTAAAATGTGCTACCACGCTCTAAAGTACGATATTTCAATCATTTTGCGTTATCTACAAAAATTAGGCTGCGGGATTCATCTAATATATGTTTTTTAGTGCAAAGTGGTTTTTCACTTTAAAATGATATAAATAATTGAAGATTATCGAGTAAAATTTTTTTGTCAGAAACCCGACAAAAAAAAACTACTTTAAAATGTTAAAAAATGGACAAAAGGAAAATCTCATATAAATCTGCTTTAGGCCTGCCGAAAATACTTTTTCAATATATTCCAAAACATACCTAAACCAAAAAACCGCTGCCCAAGGAATCACTAATTCCACATCCAGATTCTTTATCCAAGTCACTCACAACGAAAAAACTTTGTATGTGAAAATAATTGTTTATAGAACTTTAATAATAATATATAGTATTTGAAATCCTCTACCCCAAAAACCCATAAAACGATACCCCACATCGGTAGTGGGGTGGGGGGTGGTGATAGGGGGGTGATAGTGGGGGGTGGATGAAGTAAAAAAATATTTTGAGGTTTCTAGTTCCTGTACATACACTAAATCACATTTTTTTTTCATCCCCTTTAATAAGGGGGCGGGGGTGGTAATGGGGGTGGCTAATGCCAAAAATTTTTTTGAGACCTTAGCTTCTCTTGTATATACTAAATACCAATTTTATGAACACTTACCTGCTTGATTGACCTATTTACCCCAAATTTACCCCAATTTACCCCCCAACCCTTCGACGGAACAAGATGAAAATATAATCTAGTTCTAGATCTCGTTAAAGTACATATGTGTACCAAATTTCAATATCTTAAACGGTTCCAGAGTAAACGTGCGCACAAAAAAAAGTTACAGACAGACAGACCGACAGACCGACAGACAGACAGACCGACAGACAGACAGAAATTTTTTTTTCGCTCAAACTTAAAATCTCGACGTCTCATGACATTTTAAGCCTATTTGGACAATAAAAATTTTTAAAAATTTTTTTGTCGTTACTATACTTCTACTGGACGTGGAAGTAATTACTATAATTACTTGCAAGCGAGCAGAAATTAGAGTGCGAAAATTAAAGTTTTCTGGGTGTATTTCACAATTTTACTAATAAAAGCACCAAAAATTATATATCATTAAAATTGTAAATAACTAATGAAGTTATTTAAATATTTTTTTTTTCCTGGAAAATTATATTAAATATAGAAAATATTGTTTTTTGATGCCCCGGGTTTTTAAGGATAGGCTTGAATTTGCTTAACTTATTCACCATTGTAAATAATAATTATTAACAATAATTTTTTAATTTATTATACATTTCTTTGTTTCTGCACTTTGTGTTATCAGTAAAGCTTGTTTTTGTTCTTAATCTATTGTAATAACATTATTAAATCGAGAAGTCAACGCAATTTGACATTCAGCAGAATCACTGACAACTTTAAGATTTATGCATACATTTTTTCCACACACATAATGATGGCCTGAATTCCATAGATCTGGATTTTTCTTTAAAGAGTCAACGTTTATATTTGTAATTTTAAAAAAATTTAAACTTTTCTTTGATATAAAATCGGATAAACAAATACCCGAATCATTTTTTTTGGATCTACAAAATCTAACATTACTTTGCGGCTTCCGTAAATTTTCTTTTTTTTTAACTTTTGCATCATTTTTATTTTTATTCTATGAGTCACTTTATCATCAAAAAATGCAAGGCTTACGAGTTCTTCCGATACCAGAGGTGAATTTATTTAATAATAATGGAGACAATTTTTTATTTATTTTTTCATATTCATATAAATTTTCTAATAAGTTCATGACGAGGACAAGAAATATTATTATTATTAAATAAATTCACCAATCACTTCTGGTATCTTTCGGAGGAACTCGTGTGCCTTGCATTTTTTGATGATAAAGTGACTCATGAAATAAAAATAAAAATGATACAAAATTCAAAAAAAGAAAATTTACGGGAGCCGCAACGTAATGTTAGAGGTTTTGTAGATCCAAAAATAAATGATTCGGGTATTTGTTTATCTATGGATTTCAGGCCATCATTATGTGTGTGGAAAAAATGTATGCATAAATTTTAAAGTTGTCAATGATTCTGCTGAATGTCAAATTGCGTTGACTTCTCGATTTAATAATGTTATTACAATAGATGAAGAACAAAAACAAGCTTTACTGTTAACACAAAGTGCAGAAACAAAGAAGTGTACAAAAACAAAAAAATATATATATAATAAATTAAAAAATTGTTATTAATAATATTTATTTACAATGATGAATAACTTAAACAAATTCGAGCCTATCCTTAAAAACCCGGGCCTTAAAAAACAATATTTCCTATATTTAATATAATTTTCCAAGAAAAAAAATATTATTTAAGTAACTTTATTAGTTATTTACAATTTTAATGATATATTTTTGGTGCTTTTATTAGTAAAATTGTGAAATACACTCTGAAAACTTTAATTTTCGCACTCTAGTTTCTGCTCGTTTGCAAGTAACTATAGTAAATTTTGGTCTAGATATGTCTTGGAACATATTGAAAAAGTATTTTCGGCAGGCCTAAAGCAGATTTATTTGAGATTTTCCTTTTGTCCATTTTTTAACATTTTAAAGTAGATTTTTTTTATCGGGTTTCTTAGAAAAGATTTTACTCGATAATTTTCAATTATTTATATAATATTTAAAGTGAAAAACCACTTTGGCACTAAAAAACATTTATTAGATGAAGCCCACAGCCTAATTTTTGTAGATAACTCAAAATTATTGAAATAGCGTAGTTTAAAGCGTGGTAGCACATTTTAAAATTCATTTTTTTTTTTTTATCAAAAGAGCATTTTTTCTTTTACATAAAAAGGAACATTTTTACAGGGTGAGACATAAAATATGACAAGATTTTTTTTTTTGGGTTGGTCTAATATATTTAGATGTAAATCATACAATCCTGAAGCAGCATAACGAACCTGAAGCGTATATATATATATATATATATATATATATATATATATATATATATATATATATATATATATATATATATATATATATATATACATATATAAAGTATCGAAAATCAAAAAACAGTCGTGTAAAAATCGATGCATTTTCAAACGATTCACACTCGTCTGGCATTTCATTAGCTTGTCATTGTAAAAGAGTATTATACACATTAAAATAAATTTGTTTCGCGTCACTACTTAAATGCCGCAGCGCGGATTTATGGGGGGTAACGGGGTAACAAGATTCCGTAAACATTCAACTTTCATTTTAAAGTTTCATAATTTTTATTATTTTATTTTATATTTTTGAATATATTTAGTTGTTTATAATTTTTTTTGAGATTCCCCCCCCCCCCCCCCCCGCTCACCAATTTTAATTTTCGAGGAAAAACATTTTTGTTATTTTCAAACACGCGGCTACGTTACCCCTCCCCCCCCAAACTCAAGGTCCAGATCCGCCCTTGAAATGCCGTTTTTTTCTCACTTGAAACTCATTTGGAATTTGATTTTCTTTATCGCTGGAATCAATATAACTGTCACTTTCACATTCATAATCCCTCGATCGAATAATATTTACAATAAATAAGTTACATACTAGCAAAAGGACAAATATAAACTATTACATATTAATATTTAATTTACAACTCTGCACTACACCATAGAAACTGAGAGTCCTCGTAAGTCCGTACCTGTTTCATTCTCCCTTGGCGTAGGTAGTCAACCACACGAAAGTGATTTCTTCTCTCATTTTAATGCACGCCACATAAGACACGTAAGATGTGATGTGGTAGAAACATATATGGTATGCATTGTTTGCGAGCGACGCTGCTTTTTATACTCCCCGCTCGTCCCGGGGTGATTTTTATTTATCGTTTGCTAATGGGGAACTTGCCCATTTTTTTCGTATTTCATTAAAGTGTATGTTTATGTATAAAAACACGCCACATCGAATATCAGCTCTTAAATCGCAGTACTTACTTTGCAATAAATAATTAAAGTTGAAATCCTCGCTACTCCTCACGAAAAGCACTGTGACGTCAGATCGAGAAACTAGTCTCGCGTGGGGACCCACAGATGGTGTACTTTAGCCGAGCGGTATGTCTTCACCCTAATTAATAGACTGGGTGGCGGTTGGCTTTGAGACGTCCGCATATTTGGTCTTTTGCTCTTTATGTTAGAGAAAAATAAAAAAAGTGTCGAAAAGCTTAATCAATTCTCTTTACATAAGCTATCTACAAATTTTTCGAAAAAAACCATAATTATCCAGATATTCGAGGAAATGTATGAAATTACACGTTTTCCTCTAATGTATGCAAATCTAAAAAAAATATTTTTTCTCAGAAACCTTTGTTTCGAAGGACCGAGATTAACGGAACGTCAAAGTAGTACATGATATTAAGTGAACATCATATATGAGATCGATTTCAATTAATTACCAATGAATTACAGTGACAAAATGAAATTTTACCGAAAAAAAAAAGTCCCAAATCCCGCCCCCCTCTAATTCCTTCATTTTTGTCGGAATTCAAAAAATTAAAAAAGAGCTTTAACAAATTTTATTCTATTTAAATTAGCTAGAGTAGTCTTTTGATGTAGGAGCCAGGATTAAAAAGTTGCCAACTGTAGAACCTCAAAATTTGCGATATATCTACAGCTGCGCCCCAGATTTTTGTCTGGCATTTGAAATATGGTTTGTTTATTAACATATATTTTTAAAAAAACAAATCCCAGACGACTGTAAATCGTTTGAAAATGCATCGATTTTTACACGACTATTTTTTGATTTCTCGATACTTTCGCTCAACATATCTACGTCTGGGCCCAAGCTTTTTATCTGGGACTAGAAATATGGCTTATTTATTAACATATCTTTTTAAAATCCAAATGCCAGACAGGAATAAATCGTTTGAAAAATGGCATTTTTTTCGCGCTTTTCTTTTTGTCTGGCTATCCAGGGGACCCAGCCAATTCGTCTGGGAATCTTCAATTGAAACTACTTATTGCCTAATATTAACAAAAAAACAAATGCCAGACGAATGTAAATCGTTTGATTTTCGCGGAATAGTTGGCAACTTGAACAATAATTTTTTCACTGTTGGGCCCTCGGAATTTGTCTGGCGTTTGTTATATCGCGATAATTACATTCTATTTACCTATATATACAATTCCCAGATAAGAACCAAATCGTTTGATTTTGACCATTTTTTCTTACAACTTCGGATTGAAATTTCGGGCCTTCCGACCCACGGAATTTGTCTGGCGATAAGCTTCCCTCGGATGTTTTTCTTTAAAACGTAAGTCTAACTTGACGCCAGATAGGAACAAAACGTTTGAAATTGCTCATTTTCATGAAATTTTCTTTTTTGTTTTACGCTGAGGGGCCCAGGATAACCGTTTGATAAACACGAAAATGGTTAGTGCAAATCAGGCACAAAAGGCTCCCAAAAGGCCAGATAGGAACCAAACGTTTAAAAAAATCTGTCACTATCCCACGGTCTATTACAATAGATTAAGAACAAAAACAAGTGTACGATCTCCCAATGATGCTCGGGCTGAGCGGGTCACTGGCGAAACCGTGTAAGGGTGTAGTTGGGGTTACTGGCTCTGGGACCAGTGGACTGTAGGGATTTTTGTTGTTGTGGTAAAAACCAATCCTGGAGGCAGCCTCACCTCCTAATTGTGGCTTGGAAAGATTGGTTTAAATGAGTACAACAAGTAATTAGTTGAGACTGATTTATTTAAGAAAATAAAATTCTATTTATACTAAATGGCAATAATAAACATAATAACAAATCGTAAAAACAATTAATTATACGTTACATATGAAATATTAAACTTGTCCTAGAAATTATGCCAACTATAGAAATGCAATGTTTGCACTTGATTACACACTTTGCTGACATTGTTTATAGTTAATGTTTATGTAGATTGCAATACGAAATAACTAATATATGTCGAAAGTAGGATACAATAACAATAAGAAATTAAATTATTTGAAATGATAAAAACTGTATGTTTAAGAGATTAAACATTCTGGCAAGACCGGGAGGGACGAGGTTCGTTGGTTTGCTAATGAAGTGGCTGGAGTTCATTCATCTCATCTGGGTTTGAACGTTCTTGTTGTTTTCTCTTCCGTCTGCGTTGTCGCATTAGGGACCGGGCGAATACCAGTAGGAGCAGCAGGATGACTCATAGTTGTAGTGGCTGCCTGCTCGTCTACGGTTGCAGTGCTGGGTATATCAGTTTCTGAAGCAACAGGTAATGGAATGATCTTATGGATGCTTCTCTTCAACGGTTGACCTTCTGCTCTTTTAACGGAAACTACTCGAACAATTCCATCTGCAGAAGGATGTGTTTCTGAGATCCTAGCCAATGGCCATCGACTCGGGTTAATATTGTCGTCCTTGAGTATGACTAGGTCACCACTTTTCAGGTTTTCCTGACGCGTTTTCCATTTGTATCGCTGTTGGAGTCTGTTTAGATAGTCGGAGGACCATATTTGCCAAAAGTCCTTCTTCATTTTTTGGACCAACTGCCATCTTGATGATAGGTTTGTATTGATGTTTGTTGTTACTAGATTGGGTGGAGATACAATTCCAATTATCCCATCCATAATCCATAATAGCTGATGCTGTTTCTCGGTTAGATGATGGAGCAGTGCTGTGCATTGTACTTCTTGAGAGAGTCGTTTGGTTGCGTTGCAGAGGCTGTCAAATTGCGTGATAACCTCTAAGGTATTTGCAACATCTTCTTGGAGTTTCGACTTGGAGTACTTCAACTCTATCCGGGTATGGTCAATGCGTTCTACGTATGGTTCGGGTCGTGGATACTGAATAGTGTACCCGGCTTGTGTAGACCCTGGCATCGGAGCGAACAGTAGACAGAGCAACAGAAATAACGTCCAGAGATTGAAGGAAATTTTCTTGCTCCTTGGAGGCCGTTGACTGGTACTTGTACTCTCAGGTGCCTGCTCGTCTGTGGTTGTAATGTTGGGTGTGTCGGTTTCTGACACAATAGGTATTGGAGTGACCCTTCTCATGTGACCAGGAGGGTTCAGGTGCTCTTGCGTGAATTCTTCATGCAAGGGTTTGGTTGTAATATTGGGTGTGTCGGTTTCTGACACAACAGGTATTGTAGTGACCTTTCTTATGTGACCAAGGTTCAGGTGTTCTTGCATGAATTCCTCATGCAAGGGTTTGGTTGTAGTGTTGGATGTGTCGGTGTCTGACAAAATAGGTACTGGAGCGACCTTTTTCATGTGACCAGGGTTTAGGTTCTCTTGCATGAATTCTTCATGCAAGGGTTTGGAATCTCCCAGCATGAAAGGTAACTCTTTCAGGGGGATTTGGATGGTGTATGTTGCGTCTGTGCTTCGTGTCGTGGGCTTGGAGAATTGTTCTTCACTTGCTATGTCATCTGGGGACAGGATTCTCTGGACCGAGACTTCTTCTATGTTCCAAATTTTTGTGAACTGTTCATCTACTTCAGTACGACTTGTCATGCTGATGATGTTAACATTGTTAGGCTGGGTTTGCTTAACGTTGCCTGACAGTATCCATCCCAGTTCTGTCTGTTGGCCTAGGAGGCCATCCTCGGTTTTCTGCAGTCCTTGCAGAATAATTTTTCCATATTCCTCAGCTCCAAGAATGGCGTCAATTGGTCCAGGTCTCTTGTATGTGGGATCAGCGAGGATTTGGTTTTGCCATTGCTGCTCATTTAGGTCTTCTAGTTCGCATGTTGGCATGGCCTGCGTCAATTTAGATAGTACTAGAAAATTGACGTTTACGGAGAAAAGACTAGGAAACCGTGGACAGACTTCAGCTTGAATCTTCGTTCTTGATGTCTGGGGTCTTCCTTCGCCGAGTCCGGTAACTTCTGCTCTGATTTTTTGCCTGGTTATTCCAAGAGATTGAGCGGCTCTTTCTGTTATGAATGATGACTGGGAACCAGGGTCAATTAGTGCTCGCAGGTATTCTGGTGTCCCTGACGATGACATGATACGAATCAGGGCGGTGGCTAATAGGACTGTGTTATCTTGTCTGCCAACATGGCTGCTGGATGAAAGCTGTTCTTCCATGACTGTGTGTTCGGTTGTCGTCGTAGTATGTGTAGCAGCCCTCGAGGTTGTGGGAGGAGGGGCGCTAGCTCTGGATGGTCTTGATGTGGATTCTCTGTGTAGTGTTGTGTGGTGTTGATCCCCGCAAATTTTGCATCGCTTTTGACTTCTGCATCTGTCTCTGGAGTCATGATTCAGGCAATTGAGGCAGAGGCGTCTGTCTTTGGCTGCTTGAATCCTTTCGTTGATGGCCAAATTCCGGAATTGTGGGCAGGCATACATGTTGTGTTGTTGCATGCAATAGCTACAAGAGTTGAAGTTATTGCCGCTGTTCTGACCATTGCTGGGTAACATGTTCTTGGCTATAGCAGTGGACTCAAGGGACTGGAATCTTCTCTCCAGGAACTCCATCATCTCCTTGAATTCCTGCACCTTATGTGGGGCCTTGAGGGATTGTTCATATTGCCGATTGGTCTCTGCGTCCCATCTTCTGGTGATGATGCGAGAAACTAGTGGTCCCCAAGACGTAGTGCTAATGCCTACGTTTTCAAGTGCCTTTAAACATTCAGTGGTAGTGTCGTGTAGCTGCCTTAATTTGTGTATGGATTCGCCTTGCATTGGCGGTATATCCAAGATTTTGTCAATCAGCTTGGATACTAAAAGTCGACTGTTTTCGCATCTTTTCATTAGTAGCTCCCAAGCTGCGTCATAGTTTGCATCTGTGATTTGGAGATGTTGAATCATTCTGCTTGGCTCGCCTCGGACGTGGGTTTTGAGATACTGCATCTTCTCGACTTTGGACAAGGACATGTTTGAATGAATGAGTTTGAGGAATATGTCGTTGAAAGTAGGCCAGTGTTCATAGTTTCCATCGAAGAATGGAATTGAGATTTTTGGAAGGTGCAGATTGGGTCTGATTGCATCAGGGGAGGGGGAAACTGCGTCGATCTTGCTTGAAAGTTTTGTTACGGCGTTGTCGTATCGTTGTCCTGCTTCCTGGTACTTCTCATCTCCGAAGTAGTTGGACTGGAACCTGGTTTCGTGAATCATGATATCTTCGTGTAGGGCCTGGATGGTACTCCACTGGTTATTAATTCTTTCAAGCAGCAACTCGTAACGTTTTTTGGGTTTGACTTCGAGCAGCTCTTTGTCAATTAGTTGGATGATCTTGTCTAGTTCTTGCATCCGATGCATCTGACGTTTAATTTGTATAGATTGCTCGGCGTCGTTGTTTGGATCCTCAATGGCTGAATTTTGTTGATGGTTCATCTCATCTTTGGATGGCATCTTTAAGTAAAGTTTGAATTTGGGTGGAATGGTGTTGATAGGATTTGATTTTGCCTAGGGTTGGATTGAGTTATCTGGTTGTATTCTTCTTCTTCTTCTTCTTCTCGGGTTGAATGGGTTGGATTGCTTTGTGTTAGCTTGGGTGGGCTAGGGTTGATTAGGTTGGTGTTGGTTGTTTTTTTTTTTTTTTTTTTTTTATGGACTGGCTGTCCGGTGGTTTAGTTGGGTTGACTTGGATTGTTTGATTTCTTGTTTTTGTGGACGATACGGCTGTATCGACTGGTTTTTGCTCGAAGAACAAATGAACGATCTCTTCTACGTGGAGACGATACGGGTGTATCGACTGGTTTTTTGCTCGAAGGACCAATGTACGTTCTCCCAATGATGCTCGGGCTGAACGGGTCACTGGCGAAACCGTGTGAGGGTGTAGTTGGGGTTATTGGCTCTGGGACCAGTGGATTGTGGGGATTTTTGTTGTTGTGGTAAAAACCAATCCTGGAGGCAGCCTCACCTCCTAATTGTGGCTTGGAAAGATTGGTTAAATGAGTCTCAACTAATTACTTGTTGTACTCATTTAACCAATCTTTCCAAGCCACAATTAGGAGGTGAGGCTGCCTCCAGGATTGGTTTTTACCACAACAACAAAAATCCCTACAGTCCACTGGTCCCAGAGCCAATAACCCCAACTACACCCTCACACGGTTTCGCCAGTGACCCGTTCAGCCCGAGCATCATTGGGAGAACGTACATTGATTAGGGACCGGGCGAATACCAGTAGAGCAGCAGGATGACTCATAGTTGTAGTGGCTGCCTGCTCGTCTACGGTTGCAGTGCTGGGTATATCAGTTTCTGAAGCAACAGGTAATGGAATGATCTTATGGATGCTTCTCTTCAACGGTTGACCTTCTGCTCTTTTAACGGAAACTACTCGAACAATTCCATCTGCAGAAGGATGTGTTTCTGAGATCCTAGCCAATGGCCATCGACTCGGGTTAATATTGTCGTCCTTGAGTATGACTAGGTCACCACTTTTCAGGTTTTCCTGACGCGTTTTCCATTTGTATCGCTGTTGGAGTCTGTTTAGATAGTCGGAGGACCATATTTGCCAAAAGTCCTTCTTCATTTTTTGGACCAACTGCCATCTTGATGATAGGTTTGTATTGATGTTTGTTGTTACTAGATTGGGTGGAGATACAATTCCAATTATCCCATCCATAATCCATAATAGCTGATGCTGTTTCTCGGTTAGATGATGGAGCAGTGCTGTGCATTGTACTTCTTGAGAGAGTCGTTTGGTTGCGTTGCAGAGGCTGTCAAATTGCGTGATAACCTCTATTTTTTTTTTCTTCTCGGGTTGAATGGGTCACTGGCGAAACCGTGTAAGGGTGTAGTTGGGGTTACTGGCTCTGGGACCAGTGGACTGTAGGGATTTTTGTTGTTGTGGTAAAAACCAATCCTGGAGGCAGCCTCACCTCCTAATTGTGGCTTGGAAAGATTGGTTTAAATGAGTACAACAAGTAATTAGTTGAGACTGATTTATTTAAGAAAATAAAATTCTATTTATACTAAATGGCAATAATAAACATAATAACAAATCGTAAAAACAATTAATTATACGTTACATATGAAATATTAAACTTGTCCTAGAAATTATGCCAACTATAGAAATGCAATGTTTGCACTTGATTACACACTTTGCTGACATTGTTTATAGTTAATGTTTATGTAGATTGCAATACGAAATAACTAATATATGTCGAAAGTAGGATACAATAACAATAAGAAATTAAATTATTTGAAATGATAAAAACTGTATGTTTAAGAGATTAAACAACAAGCTTTACTGATAACACAAAGTGCAGAAACAAAGAAATGTATAATAAATTAAAAAATTATTGTTAATAATAATGATTTACAATGGTGAATAAGTTAAACAAATTCAAGCCTATCCTGAAAAACCCGGGGCATCAAAAAACAATATTTTCTATATTTAATATAATTTTCCAGGAAAAAAAATTATTTAAGTAACTTCATTAGTTATTTACAATTTTAATGATATATTTTTGGTGCTTTTATTAGTAAAATTGTGAAATACACCCTGAAAACTTTAATTTTCGCACTCTAATTTCTGCTCGCTTGCAAGTAATTATAGTAAATTTTGGTTTAGATATGTTTTGGAATATATTGAAAAAGTATTTTCGGCAGGCCTAAAGCAGATTTATATGAGATTTTCCTTTTGTCCATTTTTTAACATTTTAAAGTAGTTTTTTTTGTCGGGTTTCTGACAAAAAAATTTTACTCGATAATTTTCAATTATTTATATCATATTTAAAGTGAAAAACAACTTTGGCACTAAAAAACATATATTAGATGAAGCCCGCAGCCTAATTTTTGTAGATAACGCAAAATGATTGAAATATCGTACTTTAGAGCGTGGTAGCACATTTTAAAATTCATTTCTTTTTTTATATATATATATATATATATATATATATATATATATATATATATATATATATATATTGCACTGTACTGTGTGTGTATGTTGTAAGATGCGAGGTAGTCTTGGGGCGCCAGGCAGCACGAGGGCTGTCAAAATTTATTTTCTACCTCTACATGCACCACACAGGCATTCTCAGCACGATTTCCACACCAGGAGGATTTACTCTGCTCAGGGAAGAAGCCGGTTCAAGTTTACTTTTTACAAATATCAGGAAGCAAATAAATAATACACAAGTTTGGTCAGAAATGTTTGAATAGAAACCTTTTATTTTAAAATTTGAAATTTTGACCTGGTTGAATTTTCTTATTAACAAAATGGTGAACAATTTCTCTTAAAATAACTTATGCTAATCGGCCTTTAGATTTTTGACTTGATAATAATCAATGTTTTTACTTTTTATGAAAATTTATTCAAATTGAAAATTTTTTTATGACGAAGACGAATTTTATGATAGAAATAAATAAGTTGACACTTCTGTGCCTAATATTCTTTATTTAGAATTTGATAAAAACTTTTACCTTTGTGCTAATCCAAATTGACGACGAAAGTTTGGTTGCAACCACGCGACCGTTCTTCACAAACGAAAAGTCCTGTCGAGACAGCCTGAAGTTCTCTGTTGACACGCTGTCTTCAAGTCGGTAAAGTGACTCGTTACAATGGTGATGTTTTGTTTTGATACTGTCTGGATTCTTAAATATTCCTCTTGAAAAACCAGGATACTGATTGCGTTGCACTAATTGGCACTTTATTTAGACGCAGGTAGGTGTTTTACCCTTACCTTTCGGAGCACACACTTTTTATTTTATTTTCGAAGACGATACCTTTTTTGTTGTTTACAAAATTTTTATTTCCATTTAGATTTTTAATTTCCAATTCATCAGATGTATTTACTTTGAGTCGTGACTAATTTTCAAAATTATAAATGTTAAAACTTGACTTGACCAATCACAGGTCACAAAATATATTTTTCAAAACTTAGGTTATAATTTCAGCAAATCTTCAATAAACCTCTCCCTTTAAATGATAATTAACGACTGAATGCTAAAATATGGCTTCTAATTGGCTTGGTTTGACAATTTAAAAAAAATCTGGAGTACTAGATTTTGACTTTTGATGTTTATTTTTGGAAATTTTATGATTTTGAGCTTATTTTTAATAAAATGCTTATTTTTCTTTCTGTACTTTATTCTTAGCTTTAAGCTGATCATTTTGGTATGCAACATGCCTAGTTTGAATGATGTATTTTGAGGTTATCTGATCAGTTGGAAATTTCACAAAAACACTCTTAAAAACTAATTACAGCTAATAAAAATACTTCCAGGTCAAACATAAAGCTATAAAGAGTATTTTCTTACATAATAAACATAGAACAACATTTTATTTAATCTAACATGAACAAATGTTTTTTCAGAGTCTCGGAGACCCTATACTGTGAAGTGTCCAGCCCTAACTATGGACATTGCATGTAGCAATTTGCACTAAAACAACATTGTGTAACATAATCTAACTTCTAGTAGTGAAATTTCACTGAAAAAATGTTAATTTATACCAATTTGACAAGAAAATATGGTAGCGTCCCATACCTAGAAGGTTGAAAGTCAGCTGTGGCCCCCTTTTCAAGTCTTTTGTTGGAAATAACCACGCTGTTAAGTGAACTAAGGTATGTAACTTTATGTTTTAATGCTTTTTAGTCTATTATGATTAACATTTTACACAATTTTTGACATGATTAGAATTTACCGTTGGCTGTCCGAGCCTTGTTTTGACCAAATTCATAGGAGCTTAAAATGTTTGTTTGATTTTGTTCCTTATGAACTTATAAGTTTATTATGAGTAATTTCTCATTTTCTAAGACATGTTTAGTCTATTTAGAATTTTAATAGTAATGATTTTGTCTATTTTTAGGCTGTCCTTGTAGCCAGAAAGTACCTAGGTAGGTTGTACACTGCTCCAAAAAGCAAATCCCGCACTGTGGTCCTTTTGCCTGCCGTTGAGAGTTTTCGAAGCACTAATTTTACAATTAGATTGTATAGAGTGATTTTCTCTATAGGTATGTTACAATTTTTATACAATATTTTACAAAGTACATGTTTAATTACAAAATATGGCAAAGCATTTCTAAACCAGACCTTGCCCATCATTTCACTGTTCCTTCTGTGTAGTTTGAACATGAGAAAAGTCAATACACCCTGCTATGGCTCTCACGCTTAACGTGTACACCATTTGCAATTTAAAGTGTTGATAAAATTTTATAACATGTTTTTTTTTTATTTTGAATTTTAATTTGTGTTTTATTCTAAAATCGAGCATTATATATATATATGTATATATATATATATATATATATATATATATATATATATATATATATATATATATATATATACATATATATATATATATGTATATATATAAGCTTTTACTACGTTTTCGTTTCGTCTTCATAATAAAATAAAGAAATTTTGACTTTTATTTAAAATTGAGATCTCTATAATAAAATTGCAACAGACAGTCTAAATGGCCAATAGTTTTAGTTAATTTTAAGGAACTTAATAACAATTTGTCAAACCATTTCAGTAAAACATACAGGCAATCCATACAATAAACTAATTGATCTCTTGAACAAATTTGGCATTAATATTAAATACAATTTCACTATTTATTGTTCTTTTAAGTTTTGGTGTTTTATTTATTAATTAATTTTGGTTGACAAAAGGTCACCTGACGCTCAACAAAATAAAATTTTAAATAAATAAAAGGAAAGCATTATCTTCAAGTTTTGACTTAACATAACTCTGTTTGTCTGTTGAACCTACTCGAGACCCTAAGGAAGAATGTAGTTTTAACAGTAAGTACCAATAAGATAATATAAAATATATTAAAATATAACAAATACCTCACAATATATATATATATATTATATATATACATATAATATATATATGTATATATATATATATATATATATATATATATATATATATATATATATACTACGAAACGCTGTAGTTCGATTTTAGCAAACACCGACCGAAAGACTTATTCCTAATTAAAGGAACTCTCGTGTCAGGCACTACACATCACTTGCAGACTGCGGTTTCGAGCTGTTGGTTCTCTTCAGTGCAAGGTAGGCATGCAGTGACTGGCTTCGTAAGTGTTGCAGATGCTTGAGACGTCCATCTTCTTGATGCTTATCTCGGTTTGATAGTTGGAATTAGAATAACTACCTCTGAGGCGATGACGTAGCTGTATGATTTAATTTTGATTTAGGGTTAAAGTGTTAATTAATGTTATTGGGTGTACATGATTTTGTTTTGGGGCGATACATTTTGTGGGGTAAGTTAATCTAGGTTGTACGGTGCACATGCATGGCTCTTTTGTTTGTCGAGTTTAGGCGTGTATGGCTCTTTTTACGCTCTGATCTTCTTTTTTGTTTTTTTTAGTAATGTATTTTAGTGGGTATTTTTTTTGTTTTTAATCGTTTTGTATTGTTTTTTTTTGTTTCTTTTTTTGTTTTATGGTTACTGTTTTTTTTGGTTTATTGTGTTTTTTTTTTCAAATCAAAGTATTACAATATGTTATGGGGTGAAGATGTAGTTGAGGGAGGGGATGTTTGGGAGCTGTGGCGAATTTGGATGTGAGTGGGTTCGAGAAGACGGGATTTTTGGAGGTTACAAGGGTATTGGCAAAGTTGGGTAGAAGTCAGTTTAGGATGAAGTTGGAAATGGTAGGGGTTACGGACAGGTCATGTAGAAGTTGTGTGGGGGTGTAGAGAGGGAGGTTGTTTGCAATGCGTAGGATTTTGTTTTGTGCTGTTTGGAGTTGTTTTTGGTAAGTGGGAGCAGCGGTGATAGGGTACCAAATTGGGGATGCGTAGGTGAGGATTGGTCTTAGGTAAGATTTGTAAATTATGTTGGCTATGTTGGGAGGGGAAGTTTTTATAATGGGGAATAATCGGGAAGTTCGTTGCCAGTACTTCCCGAGGATACTTCTTATGTGGGGTTTGAAGGTTAATTTGCGGTCCAGAGTAACCCCTAGGTATTTAATTTCGTCGAGACATTCTAGTGGTTGGCCTTGTATATTGATTTTAGTATTGATTTTATTTCGGCGTTTGGTGAAATATGTGGGTTGAGTTTTATTCATATTAGTGGTCAACCTCCAGCTTTTGTAATAGTTTATAGTAATATTAGTTTGTGTTTCCAATAGGTTGGTCATTATGTCCGTGTTTTTAGAAGTGGACAAAATGGCGGTATCGTCCGCAAATAAGCACAGGGTAGTTCTGTGATCATTCGGGGGTAGTATGTCGTTGGTGTATACGTTATACAGGATTGGACCAAGGGATGACCCTTGGGGGATGCCGGACAGGATGGGTTGTAAGGGAGAGCATTCCTGGTTGACTGCAACTCGAAATTGGCGGTCTGAAATGTATGACTCGATCATTTTAATAATGCGAGTCGGAAAGCCCGCGATGTGGAGTTTATAGAGCAGTCCAGGGTGCCAAACTTTGTCGAAGGCTTTCTCGAGGTCTAAGGCGACAAACCCTGTTTGTAGACCTCGTTTGAAATTGGTCGTGACGATTTCTCCCACTCGGTAAAGCTGCTGGGTTGTTGAGTGACTAGTGCGAAAGCCGAATTGGTATTGGTTTATTGTGTTTGCCGCTTCTAGGTGCTCCTGGACTAGACTTAAAATAAGTAAGTCCAATGTTTTGGCCACCGATGATAACAGGTTTATTGGCCTATACCCCGAAGGGTGTGTTTTGTCTTTATTTGGCTTTGGAATATTTATTATTTTTACTATTCGCCATTTGTCCGGACAGTAGGTTGTCCTCATACAGGCATTAAAGAGCCTGGTAAGGTACATGTATGCGACAATAGGCAGGTGTTTTAAGGCAAATATTGGTATATTGTCAATTCCAGGAGCTTTCCTAGGGTTCATGGAGTTAATAGCTGCCCTAATTTCGAAGGGCTTAAAGAATATCGGCTCCGTACCAGTCGGGAGGGAGGTTTGTTTTAGGGATTCGGTATATGGTAGGACTAGGTTAAGGGTTGTTTGAGGGATGGGGTTTGGTTGGAAGACGGTTGTGAGGTAATCGGAGAAAGTAGCAGCTTTTTCCGAGTCGGTCGTCGCCACACCAGCTTGGGTGGTAAGTGGGGGTATTTGGACAGGTTTTCGTGTGAATATTCGAGGGGCAAAGTATGGATCGTCGGGATGGGTAGCAACTAGCTTCTCTATCGATTTTAGCCTAAATTCCTTGGCCTCAATGGCTATTTGCCTTTTTAGTGCATTTACTCTAGGCTTTAGGGTGATATTTCTGGTCTCGTGGTATCTTTTACGCAGTCGGTTTTTTGTTTGGATAAGGTCCACTAGTTGCTGTGGTAATTTTGGTCTGTGTGATTTAGAAGGAATATAACGTATACATCGTTGTAGTGCATCTTGTATTAGGGTTGTCAGGTAATCTACTGCTTGGTCAATTTATGCGACGGTGTCGCATGGGGGGTTGTTAGGGATGACTTGCGATAGGTGGTGGGAGTAGGTCGTCCAATCATAGTCACTCTCCCCGGGGAGTCTAGTTGTGGGGATGCAGTGAACTTGCAAGTATAGGGTGGTTAACACCGGATAGTGGTCGCTGAATGGTGCGTTGAGTGTTTCGCAATCATAGGGGCAGTTGAGGTTCCTCAAGACCCCTGCGTCTATGATTGAATGGCTTGTGGGACAGGTAGGGTGTAAAGGGGCTATAAGTGTGTGTATGGGGTACATATCTATATAGTTGTATAGAATATTACCCGAGAAATATAGGGATGGGGGAGGTAGGCAGATGGGGTGTTTGGCGTTTAAATCGCCAAGCAGTATGTACGTTGGGTGTATTGCCTGTAGTTTGTCTAGATCCGTAGGGTCTAATACATTTTGGGGTTTCTTGTACGCGGAGATAATCATGATGTCTCCGCGTGGCAGGTGTAAAATTATAGCCTTGGCTTCTAGTGTCGACAGAGCTGGCAGGAGTACTTGTGTATGTCTTATATTTTTCCTGACAACTATCGCAGTGCCGCCACGTCTCGCGACGCGGTCGGCCCGGTAGACATTAAAGTCAGGTAATGTAAAGGGGTTGTGGGGTTTGAGGTTGGTCTCGCAGAGACAACAGACATCTATTTTGTTTTGGTCGATAACATGTTCGAGCTCAATTTTTTGTCTCAAGATCCCGTTGCAGTTAAACTGCATTATTTTTAGTTGTTTTTTGTATCTATCCATTAGAAGAATTGGGTAGCGTATTCGAGTATGACAAATAGTTTTTCTAAAGGATCTTTAGTTTGCTTAAGTGTAGCTAGTAGTTTTTTTAATGTGTCCCAGATTCTTTTTAGGTCAAATGTCCCACAGGGCTACCCATGTCGGATGGGTCTCGATAGTGCGGTGAAGACTAAGGACAGCTCAACCCCCCAGGACCTACACCGTAAGGTGTGGTTCGGGAAATGGCGCACCCGGGGTTTTCTCGAGCCACGAGTGGGCTGTGCCACTCACTCGCTAAATACCGTAATCGCGGCCCGCACTTCAACGACTCCTGTGGAAAAGAAAAAAATGGAATCGCAGGGGAATGTTGTGCGGCAACCGTGACCGGGGAGCTTGCCTTTACCGGCCGGCTCGCGAGGAGATAACCTCTATAATACAACCGACAGCGAAGTCGAAAAAACCTGCGGATACCGGACGACCTCCGCAGTATGTAGTCTTGCCCCTGGAATGGGCGTAACCCAGGGGTCGACCGTTACTTCGACCCATTACGTGGGACTTCTATGGATATCAATAAATTTAAAAATACACCGGATGGGATAAATACAACGAATAATGCACTCACTGGCAAGGATTTGGACATAAATAATTTAGACGAGAGTGAGGTCTTCATGCGTAGGAGCTCCCTACAGCACAGCCCTACGAGCAGTAGGTCTGCAGCCAACGCACAGAATACAGAAACGGTCAAGGAACCTGTAGCCGCAGGAGGCAAAACTCTGACTGTTGATAGCAGCAAGACTATTGTGCCTACGGACAATGGGACAAGCACCACGGAACCGAGACACAGTAGATTGAATATTATCAGCCAACTGAGAAGGTGTAACTCTCTGAACGCCAAAAAAAAAGGAAAATCTTCGACACTTCCAGTGGGTCGCCATCGGCATCAGAGTGGACTAACAAACTAGAAGACCCTGTGGCATTTGTGCTGGCGGAAGCCATTGAAATGATTACTAAATGTAGTATCTATCTCGACAAGAAAATCGCTGAAAATCCTAACACCAAGAGAGAGATCAAAGACGTAGCAGTAAAACTGAAGAAAGGAGTCGACACCCTTGGCGGAACAGCCATTAAAGACTGGGTCGAAAAGCGTAAGTGGCAAGCTGTAGAGACAGCCACCCATGAAACTGACACCCAAACAGATGCGATCTCAGAACTCGCCATGGCTACACCTATGACATGCGAAGTAGCTACACAGACAACCCCGTGGCATGGCAATAAATCAACACTATCTTCCCTGGAGGGGATAGTTACGCTGGACGACTGGAGGACGGCCGAGACAAAGACTTGAGATGAAACCATATTTAGGAATACCGAGGTAACTGTGGGCAACCCCCTCGACACCAATGACTCGACCGTAAAAGTAGTACTTGTCGAGCCCGAGGACCCTACGATGGAAACGGGCATCCAAAGAAGCTACAGGGATAGATTTCCGGATCTGTCCAGCATCACTGAAGAATTTGAGGTCGTGGAACAAATGACGAGGATACGCTCCCAACAACAGCAGGTCAGAAGAAGGATTGTCAGGGTGGTACTCGACGGAACTGTGGAGGATGCCTGGACCAAAATAGGAAGGGTCAGAGCGGAAACCGCCAATGACAACTGGGTGGCGTTACATCGCATAAACTGCTTGGAGACAAATAGATTTCGGAAGCTAGTAGAAACCATTTTTCAAAAATCCAGGACTAAGGTAGCGATATACACTGCCAAACAAATTCCAAAACAAGCCAAGACAAACAAAGGCAAGACAAAAAGTAGGAATACTTATGAACTCATAGTTGAGCAGCAAGGCAAAGACTATAAAGAAGTACTGAGCAAGGTCAAGGGGTCCGTACAAGGTAGCTCTGCCTCTGAAAGCATCAGAGGCATTAAGAGCACCAAGGCGGGCAAGTTACTAATAACGCTCGACAAAAACACAGACGCACTAGCAGCAATCCAGAAGGCAATCATGGACCTTGAAGACAACATTAGCCTCCATGCTGTCGGCGTAAATGACAATATGGAGACGCTCCACATCAGAGGCATGGACGCGGCCACTGACAAAACGGAAGTGATTACGGCAATCGAGAAGAAGTTAGGTGGCCATGATAGTAAAAACTACAAGTTTAGCGAGATGCGTGCAAACGCTAGAAATACACAGGCGGTTACGCTGCGGATTAACAAAGGTGATGCAGCAACACTGCTTGCATACAAAGATATCAGGGTTGGCCTCGTAAATTGCTCGGTCGAAAGAAGGCTCGACATCGGCAAATGCAACAAATGCTGGGCGTACGACCATACGGCAGCGGACTGCAAGGATCCAGATAGATCGAAGCTCTGCTTTAAGTGTGGCGAGGAGGGGCATACCACCAAAAGGCTTTGGTGGTATGCCCCTCCTCGCCACACTTAAAGCAGAGCTCTAACTCCGAGCGATGTCCCATCTGCTCGGAGCAGGGCCACAAGGCCGGGGCTGGTGGATGTCCAGCCTTCCGTAGGGCACTAGCACTAGCTAGAGCGAGGGATAATCCCTTTCGAGAGGCCAGAGGGACCACCAGCGATGGCGCACAATCACATAAACACCCGGATGTTCAAGTCGACCTGCGTTCTGCAGGTTAACCTGAATAGGAGCTGGGGAGCACACGATATACTATACCATGCAAGAGAGGACTACAGCGCCCACATTCTCCTGGTCACTGAACCCAACAAAAGGCACGTGAGTAATAATACCTGGCTAAGAGGCAAACTTCTGGATATGGCGATCAGAGTGTATGACAGAAATGCTCACGACGCAGGCAGTGGCAGCGGCATCGCGTGGTGCACTGTTGAAGGCATGGGTGTCTTCTCATGCTACAAGACGCCCAACTGCAAGCTAGTGGAGTTCGAGAATTTCCTAGTTGAACTTTTGGATTCTATACGATCGCTAGGCAACACCCGTGGAGTTGTTGTTACTGGTGACTTTAATGCAAAGAATCCGCTCTGGGGATCGAGCGTGCGTGACACCAGAGGACTCATGCTCGCAGAATGGCTGGCAGCACACGACTACATCGTGGTAAACCAGGGAACCGAGGCCACGTTTAGGAGGGGTAACCAGGAGAGTGTCATCGATGTGACATTCGCGTCTGCGGAACTGTCTGAGCTCATCAGAAACTGGCGTGTCTTAGAGGACGAGACACTGAGCGATCATCTGATGATTGCATTTGACCTCCTTGAGGAGGTACCCGCGCAACAGCTCCACACAGGGCCCAGCCACTACCACACCAAAATGGCGCTATAATCCAGGCAGGGCTAAGGGCCAGCATTAAATCGTCTAAGCGCAGATGCTGGGAAGAAATTATCGACAATGTCGATAACGACGCGTGGGGCGATGGCAACCGCATCGTCTGTAAGAGGACATGTGTTCGCAACCACCTGTCTCTGAGTACGGACCGCAAGCTAGAACTGGTAGACCAACTTTTCCCGCAACGGGAGGAGACGATATGGGAAACAGAACAATGGGAGCTCCCACCACCCCCAGTCACTGCTGATGAGGTTTTAACAGCTGCCGCCAGGCTTAAACCCAACAAGGCGCCTGGACCCGATGGTATACCGCCCGAAGTAGTCAAATTGGCGGCAAGCCAACATACCCAAATATTCACCGAAGTCTACAATGACATCATCACAACCGGAATCATACCTCCGAAATGGAAACGAGCCAAACTGGTGCTCGTGCCTAAGCCAGGCAAGCCGCTGGGCACGGCACCCCGACCAATTTGTCTGATTGACACCAGTGCTAAGTTGCTGGAACGAATAATTACATCGAGACTGACGGAGGAACTCGACACGAGAGGGGGCCTCTCTGGTAGCCAGTACGGCTTCAGAGAAGGCAGGTCTACGGTGGACGCCTCCCAGGAGGTCATGCGCATTGTACGCTCCGCGAACACAGGCAACTGGCGGCAGAGGGAGATCTGCCTGGCGGTCGCATTAGACGTCAAGAATGCCTTTAATGCGGCTCCTTGGAGGCCCATTGTTGAGACGTTGACGCTCAGAGTACCTTGTGCAGTTGGTGAAGAGCTACTTCACCGACAGATGCCTCCTGGTGGATGGTGATACTAGGAGTGTCACGTGTGGGGTGCCGCAGGGGTCGGTCCTTGGACCACTCCTGTAGAATGTCCTATACGATGGCATTCTCGAGATGGACACCCCCAACATCACCAACGACTGCCGGTTAGTAGCCTTTGCGGACGACCTCATCGTGGTGGTCGTCGACAAGACAGAGGAGGGCACTGTTGCCAAGATTTCAGCGGCCATCGAAGATATCAACAACTGGATGACGACCCACAGCCTGGAAATGGCTCCGGAGAAATCCGAGGCAATTGCACTTACTGGTCGCAAACACGTTAGGGATATGACAGTTAATATCCTTGGTAAGGATGTTACCACTAAGACTGCTGTTAAATACCTGGGGGTGTTTATAGACCAAAAGCTCACGTGGAATGAACACGTTCTGTATGCCACACAAAAAGCTGAGAAATCGGCTATGGCTCTCCGGAGGCTCATGCCAAGAATCGGTGGACCAAAAACAAGCGTTAGAAAACTCTTGAACTCGGTGGCTACATCGATCCTCTTATATGCCGCCCCGGCCTGGGAGGATGCCCTCAAAACTGACAGAAATCGTGATCGCCTGCTCAGGACACAACGTGCCATGCTACTGCGTGTCAGCTGCGCTTATCGCACCATCTCCACTGTTGCCCTACAGGTGCTAACATCTGTACCTCCCATCGACTTGCTTGCCAAGGAACGGTCTTATAACCACTCCTCGGACATAGCGACTAAGACCTTCAATAGGAACTGTCTCGTCGAACGCTGGCAAGAACTATGGAGCAACGCGGCAGAAGGCAGATGGACACACGAACTCATCCCCGACATACGAGTATGGTTTACCCGCAAGCACGGCGACCTTAATTATTATCTTACGCAAGCCCTTAGTGGCCATGGTAACTTTGGTACCTACCTTAAGAGAATTGGCAAGAGAGAGAACGACACCTGTGATCACTGCCCTATGATGGAGTCACCTGAGCATACGTTGTTTCACTGCCCTAGATGGGCTGAAGACAGGGACACAGCTGCGAGGGCTGTCGGACAAACGATCATAAGTCAAAATATCACAAACATAATGATGGCCAATGAAGAACAATGGGCGATTATCAGCACCATGTGCTGCTGCATTCTACGGAAAAAAGATAAAGAAGAAAGTAGGCATAACCAAAACTGAAAATACAGTCGCTACCTCCGATGCGATGTTTTGATACGGTTCCGGAGTAAGAAGAAGGAGTTTTTTTTAGTGCGGTCAAATCCTACATATCCCTGCACACTGGAACAACAGTGCTGGGAACCATTTGAAGGTTTTTCCCTCTTAAAAAAAAGAAAGGTCAAATGCCTTGAGACAGTTTAGAGTCTCGCGTAGTGGGTTTTCTGAGCTCTCTGTGCCCGCTTCCTCGTTTTGGGAGCGTGCGTTAGGTTAGGGTTGCGTTTGCCTGGCTTTTTGTTGTCTAGCCTCAAAGTTCTTCCAGGCTTCAACGTTTTGAGTAGATACTACATCTGCTGTCTCTTGTGATAGGGGAGGGAGCTGTATGTCTATTGGTTGGTCGTTTGTTTTTGTCGGCTTGTCTTGTGTAGGTCTACTGTTAGGTCATTGTGCAGGGTTGGGTAAGTCTCTGGTGGGGTTTTCTATCCTGGGCTTGGGTGCGTATCTTTGTTTGGTCGCCAGATATGCCGGACATCCCCTGTAGTTGGAGGGGTAGCCTGCTCCACAGTTGGCGCATTTAAGGCCTTCCGCTTTGCAGGGTTCCCCCTCGTGTCGTGCCGTTTAGGATTTTTGTTGTTTTTGTCAAAAATGACATCGGGGGTGGGGGTGGTTTTTGTGTTTTTCGATGTTTCAGGACTTTTTAGTGGGGGGTGGTTTTTTGCGAGTGGTTGTTTTCTGGGTTGAAGAGGGATGAAGTAGTATCCATTGGTATATCGGGTGGAGGGGTGGTAACCTCGATTCTGGAGCGTCTGTGGGTTCTTTTATACCTCTTTTTGGGGTTAGGTGTTAAGGGTTGAGAGTTTACAGTATGAATTGAATACCCAGATGAGCCCTCCTCTGCGCTGGATTCATCCGTGTATCTTAGTAGCTCCAGGTCGGGGCTATCCGAGATGTTATGAGTAGGTGAAGGTCTAAAGGTTGAATGGATTATTGCGGTAGTGGTAATGGTATTAAATGTGGTGTACGTGGTTGTAGTTGTGGTTGTGGTTGTGGTAGGTAGGGGTCATAACGACGGTTGGCGTAAGGATGTCGGCTTGGCGGTATGGGAACATACGGAGTAGTTTGTATAAATTGGATTCAAATGGTGGGATAGGTAATGTATTATCTTGAAGGAATATATTAAATGAGTTAAGGGATGACAATGATTTTTTATCTGTGTGAGTTAAGTTGTTAGTATTGTTTATATCAATAGATTTGTTTAAATTAGCCTCAGAGTCTGTTATTTTAGGTACCTGTGTGTTTATGCTGGCTTCTTGTATGATGTTTTGCTGATCGTTTTTGTGTGTATCTGAGTGTGTTTTTGTGTTTGTTTGCGTGCTGGAATGACTGGTGTTGTGTGAACGGTCTGATTCTCTCTTAGGTCGGGGTGGTGTTTTCCTCCTGCGTGGCATGTTACGTGGGATATTACACTATCACTAGTCTGCTCTTTTGCAGTAAAGTAGTAATCAAAAATCGCACAATTACAGTTAGTAGGTTAAGACAAATGATGGGTGCTGCTATACGTCATATCGGCTTTGTCTCTAGTCTAACTTGATATGATCGCAGTGACTGGCAACGAGATTTTCGATGCTATGGTACATGTTCGCAATCTTAAGACTGCGACATGCAAAATAAATCGGAGGCGCCAACTAGCGGTGGCTGTCCACTACAATCGAATTGGTTAGCCTGAGATGGACCGGAAATCTCGTTGCCAGTCACTGTATGCCTACCTTGCACTGAAGAGAGCCAACAGCTCGAAACTGCAGTCTGCAAGTGGTGTGTAGTGGCTGACACAAGAGTTCCTTTAATTAGGAATGTCTTTCAGTCGGTGTTTGCTAAAATCGAATTACAGCGTTTCATAGTAATATGTGATTATTACACTTAACGTGCCAGACTTGTAATTTGTTGTAGTCTGGTTAATTTCCTTATTTTTGAAATAAGGATGTATAGAGGGTTGCTTTCAGAGAGAAATTACGTTTAGTAAATACTCTGCCTTCTAGAAGCATACTTTTGAACATATATATAAATATATGCGTATGCATATGCAATATATGCATATATATATATATATATATATATATATATATATATATATATATATATATATATATATATATATGCATATATTGCATATGCATACGCATATATTTATATATATGTTCAAAAGTATGCTTCTAGAAGGCAGAGTATTTACTAAACGTAATTTCTCTCTGAAAGCAACCCTCTATACATCTTTATTTCAAAAATAAGGAAATTAACCAGACTACAACAAATTACAAGTCTGGCACGTTAAGTGTAATAATCACATATTACTATGAAACGCTGTAATTCGATTTTAGCAAACACCGACTGAAAGACATTCCTAATTAAAGGAACTCTTGTGTCAGCCACTACACACCACTTGCAGACTGCAGTTTCGAGCTGTTGGCTCTCTTCAGTGCAAGGTAGGCATACAGTGACTGGCAACGAGATTTCCGGTCCATCTCAGGCTAACCAATTCGATTGTAGTGGACAGCCACCGCTAGTTGGCGCCTCCGATTTATTTTGCATGTCGCAGTCTTAAGATTGCGAACATGTACCATAGCATCGAAAATCTCGTTGCCAGTCACTGCGATCATATCAAGTTAGACTAGAGACAAAGCCGATATGACGTATAGCAGCACCCATCATTTGTCTTAACCTACTAACTGTAATTGTGCGATTTTTGATTACTACTTTACTGCAAAAGAGCAGACTAGTGATAGTGTAATATCCCACGTAACATGCCACGCAGGAGGAAAACACCACCCCGACCTAAGAGAGAATCAGACCGTTCACACAACACCAGTCATTCCAGCACGCAAACAAACACAAAAACACACTCAGATACACACAAAAACGATCAGCAAAACATCATACAAGAAGCCAGCATAAACACACAGGTACCTAAAATAACAGACTCTGAGGCTAATTTAAACAAATCTATTGATATAAACAATACTAACAACTTAACTCACACAGATAAAAAATCATTGTCATCCCTTAACTCATTTAATATATTCCTTCAAGATAATACATTACCTATCCCACCATTTGAATCCAATTTATACAAACTACTCCGTATGTTCCCATACCGCCAAGCCGACATCCTTACGCCAACCGTCGTTATGACCCCTACCTACCACAACCACAACCACAACTACAACCACGTACACCACATTTAATACCATTACCACTACCGCAATAATCCATTCAACCTTTAGACCTTCACCTACTCATAACATCTCGGATAGCCCCGACCTGGAGCTACTAAGATACACGGATGAATCCAGCGCAGAGGAGGGCTCATCTGGGTATTCAATTCATACTGTAAACTCTCAACCCTTAACACCTAACCCCAAAAAGAGGTATAAAAGAACCCACAGACGCTCCAGAATCGAGGTTACCACCCCTCCACCCGATATACCAATGGATACTACTTCATCCCTCTTCAACCCAGAAAACAACCACTCGCAAAAAACCACCCCCCACTAAAAAGTCCTGAAACATCGAAAAACACAAAAACCACCCCCACCCCCGATGTCATTTTTGACAAAAACAACAAAAATCCTAAACGGCACGACACGAGGGGGAACCCTGCAAAGCGGAAGGCCTTAAATGCGCCAACTGTGGAGCAGGCTACCCCTCCAACTACAGGGGATGTCCGGCATATCTGGCGACCAAACAAAGATACGCACCCAAGCCCAGGATAGAAAACCCCACCAGAGACTTACCCAACCCTGCACAATGACCTAACAGTAGACCTACACAAGACAAGCCGACAAAAACAAACGACCAACCAATAGACATACAGCTCCCTCCCCCTATCACAAGAGACAGCAGATGTAGTATCTACTCAAAACGTTGAAGCCTGGAAGAACTTTGAGGCTAGACAACAAAAAGCCAGGCAAACGCAACCCTAACCTAACGCACGCTCCCAAAACGAGGAAGCGGGCACAGAGAGCTCAGAAAACCCACTACGCGAGACTCTAAACTGTCTCAAGGCATTTGACCTTTCTTTTTTTTAAGAGGGAAAAACCTTCAAATGGTTCCCAGCACTGTTGTTCCAGTGTGCAGGGATATGTAGGATTTGACCGCACTAAAAAAAACTCCTTCTTCTTACTCCGGAACCGTATCAAAACATCGCATCGGAGGTAGCGACTGTATTTTCAGTTTTGGTTATGCCTACTTTCTTCTTTGTCTTTTTTCCGTAGAATGCAGCAGCACATGGTGCTGATAATCGCCCATTGTTCTTCATTGGCCATCATTATGTTTGTGATATTTTGACTTATGATCGTTTGTCCGACAGCCCTCGCAGCTGTGTCCCCTGTCTTCAGCCCATCTAGGGCAGTGAAACAACGTATGCTCAGGTGACTCCATCATAGGGCAGTGATCACAGGTGTCGTTCTCTCTCTTGCCAATTCTCTTAAGGTAGGTACCAAAGTTACCATGGCCACTAAGGGCTTGCGTAAGATAATAATTAAGGTCGCCGTGCTTGCGGGGTAAACCATACTCGTATGTCGGGGATGAGTTCGTGTGTCCATCTGCCTTCTGCCGCGTTGCTCCATAGTTCTTGCCAGCGTTCGACGAGACAGTTCCTATTGAAGGTCTTAGTCGCTATGTCCGAGGAGTGGTTATAAGACCGTTCCTTGGCAAGCAAGTCGATGGGAGGTACAGATGTTAGCACCTGTAGGGCAACAGTGGAGATGGTGCGATAAGCGCAGCTGACACGCAGTAGCATGGCACGTTGTGTCCTGAGCAGGCGATCACGATTTCTGTCAGTTTTGAGGGCATCCTCCCAGGCCGGGGCGGCATATAAGAGGATCGATGTAGCCACCGAGTTCAAGAGTTTTCTAACGCTTGTTTTTGGTCCACCGATTCTTGGCATGAGCCTCCGGAGAGCCATAGCCGATTTCTCAGCTTTTTGGTGTGGCATACAGAACGTGTTCATTCCACGTGAGCTTTTGGTCTATAAACACCCCCAGGTATTTAACAGCAGTCTTAGTGGTAACATCCTTACCAAGGATATTAACTGTCATATCCCTAACGTGTTTGCGACCAGTAAGTGCAATTGCCTCGGATTTCTCCGGAGCCATTTCCAGGCTGTGGGTCGTCATCCAGTTGTTGATATCTTCGATGGCCGCTGAAATCTTGGCAACAGTGCCCTCCTCTGTCTTGTCGACGACCACCACGATGAGGTCGTCCGCAAAGGCTACTAACCGGCAGTCGTTGGTGATGTTGGGGGTGTCCATCTCGAGAATGCCATCGTATAGGACATTCTACAGGAGTGGTCCAAGGACCGACCCCTGCGGCACCCCACACGTGACACTCCTAGTATCACCATCCACCAGGAGGCATCTGTCGGTGAAGTAGCTCTTCACCAACTGCACAAGGTACTCTGAGCGTCAACGTCTCAACAATGGGCCTCCAAGGAGCCGCATTAAAGGCATTCTTGACGTCTAATGCGACCGCCAGGCAGATCTCCCTCTGCCGCCAGTTGCCTGTGTTCGCGGAGCGTACAATGCGCATGACCTCCTGGGAGGCGTCCACCGTAGACCTGCCTTCTCTGAAGCCGTACTGGCTACCAGAGAGGCCCCCTCTCGTGTCGAGTTCCTCCGTCAGTCTCGATGTAATTATTCGTTCCAGCAACTTAGCACTGGTGTCAATCAGACAAATTGGTCGGGGTGCCGTGCCCAGCGGCTTGCCTGGCACGTATATATATATATACTGCGTAGGATACGGCTTCCGATGATAGCCCATTTGCATGCTATACGGCTTCCGACTGCGATACGACTTCCGTATACTGAAGCCGTAACGCAATCAATGTAGAACGTCTCCATGGTGCCTCAGTTGTCTGCTGTGCTAATTTCAGCCGGAAGTCAGATATTCGGATTTTGAACTCTTCCGCATATTTTAATTGACGAGGCGGCCACATCAACGAAGGCGCCACGGTTCCCGTATATTCCATGCCGTATAATATACTATCAGTTTTACAGTGGATACTGCTTTCGGTAAATATTGGCAACCTTGGATCACATGGCATTTAGAAAATTAGGTATGATCTTGTGTGTTTTTAACGTTTCAAATGACTCTGCAAAGTGTTCGTTGTTGCTACTCGCTACACCACAACGACTTTCGTTTTTGTAATAGGATAAGTACCAATTTACAATTGCTTAGAAATACAACTAAGACATATGTTATCCGAAATTATAAATATTTTGAATTTTTAGTGAAAATATCTTTCAGTTAGTATGGCGTTTTCGATGTGTTTTAGAACAATAATTAAAAACAATTTTTTTGATATTTTACTTAAGGTTTACGCATGGGGTTTTTCGAAATCATAGATAGGAAGACGAAATTGGAATTTAAATATATTGACACTTCATTTCAACTGAGAATATGGCATAAATAGCGGAGTAGAAAGAAATTTAATAAAATTATACAAAAAAAATATTTTTAAGAAAAGCTTTTATTTGAAAAACTACTAAAAAGTAAAAATATTTTTTTAAAAATTCATACATTTGGAAACCAAAAGCTTTGGGAACAGTCATATAGGGGGTTATTGAATAGTTACTTTGCTCAATTGACCGCCCCCAAAGCTTTTGGTTTCCAGGTGTATGAATTTTAAAAAAATATTTTTACTTTTTAGTAGTTTTTCAAATAAAAGCTTTTTCTTAAAAATATTTTTTTACATAACTTTATTTTTTACCTTTTAGTATACTTATTTTACAGACAGATAGACATAACCCTTTATTTGCCACCGCCATCCACCCCTTCCCTCTCCCGTATTCTCACCCCTCTAACACTATTTCCCACCCCTTCCCCTCCCCTTTCCCATCCGTTTTCACCTCTTTCCACCCAATCTCCACCTCTTCCCACCCCTTTCCCGCCTCTTCCCGCCCATTTCCCTCTCCTTTCCCACCCCATATCTTCCCAACCCTTCCCATTCCTTTCCCACCTCTCCCACGTCCGCCATATTGAATTTAGAATGACGTCACATAGTTTATCGTATTTTACTCGTCAAACCCTTTCATTTGATACCCATATCAAGGAGGTTGTGAAGAACAAGGCGATCCGCTATCTTGGGACGTCCGCCATATTGAATTTAGAATGACGTCACATAGTTTGTCGTATTTTATTCGTCAATCCCTTTCATTTGATACCCATATCCAGGGGGTTGTGAAGAAAAATGCGATCCGCCAGCTTGAGACGTCCGCCATATTGAATTTAGAATGACGTCACATTGTTTGTCGTATTTTGCTCGTCAAACCCTTTCATTTGATACCCATATCAAGGGGGTTTTGACTAAAAAGCCGATCCGCCATCTTGAAACATCTGCCATATTGGATTCAGACCGATAATGGCTATACTATGTTGCACTGTCACAGAATTTATACAAGTGTGCCAAATTTCAATGCTCTGGCTTAATTAGAACTAGTCGAAATTCAGCTTGCAAGATTTGACCTAAATAAACATACATACATACAAACAAACAAACAAACATTGCAAGTTAAATAAAAGCTTTTAAAAAGTTGTAAAACACTGACTGTAAGTGTAATCCGATTAAAGATAGTATGAAAAATCTATGGAGTTAACTTAAAAAATGTTGGTCCTTTTAATGAAATTTTGACCCAGATTTCAATTCGTTATACAAAATGTTCCGTACCTACATAATTGGCGATAGAGGAGGTCGAGCTGATTCCAAAGCTCTTTCATATGTACCCTCTGGAGCCTTCTCTGTTATTAATATACAGAGGATTTTCTAATTTATGCCAAATTTTTATGCTGTCATATTTTTTAAACATTTTCCCAAGTAGCTAAAACTTAGTACATGCTTTTGTGGTAGTTTGGGCTCACGCAGCAATGTTTTTAAAAAAATTTTATTGTCCAAATAGGCTTAGAATGTCATGAAACGCGAGATTTTAAGTTTGAGCGAAAAAAACTTCTGTCTGTCGGTCTGTCTGTCTGTGGGTCTCTCTGTGGGTCTGTCTGTCGGTCTGTCTGTAACTTTTTTGTGTGCACGCTTACTCTGGAACCGTTTAAGATATTGACTTGAAATTTGGTACACATATGTACTTTAACGAGATCTGGAACTAGATTGTATTTTCATCTTGTTTCGTCAAAGGGTTGGGGGGTAAGTTAGGGTAAATTTGGGGTAAATAGCTAAATCAAGCAGGTAAGAGTCCAGAAAATTGGTATTTAGTATGTACAAGAGAAACTAAGGTCTCAAAAAAATGTTTGGCATTAGCCATCCCCCATTACCACCCCCACCACATTATTAAAGGAATGAAAAAAAATGTGATTTAGTGTGTGTACAAGAACCAGAAACCTCAAAATATTTTTTTGCTTCATCCACCTCCACTACCACCCCCTTATCACCACCCCCACCCCACTACCGATGTGGGGTATCGTTTTATAGGTTTTTGGGGTAGAGGATTTCAAATATTATATTATTAAAGTTCCATAAACAATTATTTCCACATACAAAATTTTTTCGTTGTGAGTGACTTGAATGGAAAATCTGGATGTGAAAGTAGTGACTCCTTGGGCAGCGGTTTTTATTGTAAGTCTAATGTTTAAAGAGATACAGCGTCAGAAAGATGAATTTAAGAAGAGATTTTTTTTATTATTTAATGTACGTTTACAACATAACATATTTTATATTATTTATATTATTATAATAAAGATCTACTTGTACTGAATCTAAAAAATAAGAAATTGCCGGGATAGTATTACAGTGGCTTACATCATACCTCGAAAATAGGAAAACAATGTATTAAATTTAATGACAGTTACTCAGAAGAATTTACTATAAAACATGGAATACCTCAAGGGTTGGTACTTGCTCCTATACTCTATTTATTATTTTTATATAATCTAACATTTTTTTAATGACCTTATTCGTATCAAAAAATTCCAAATTATAAAATTTTATGTTATCATTTTAAATAATGAAATTTACGCCAAAATAAAGATAAAATCTTTAACTTCTTTTTGTCATTGGTCGTCTAAGTCATAACTTGGTGGTTTCTTCCAGCCGACCAAATTTATCCGTGAAAGTCAGATCAAATCACCCGTTACTCATTCATTAATACATTGTTCAAACATACGGCTCATTCAATATGAACGTGAATGAGTAGGTATAATATTTAAAAGTCTTTGTTTTATACTAATTTTTATTTAATTAAAAATTGATAAATTGAAAGTGGAAATTAATTTGACGATGTATTTATTTATTAATTTTCGATAAAGAAATAAAAAATCATTGTGAGTCGATTATTCCGAAAATTGTAAATTGGTGTTAACTTTTTATTCTCAATAGATTTTAATGCAAAATTTTTGTAATTTGGAAAATAAAAGCAGTTTACTCTTGCCAATTCTTAGAAAATTGGTTCTAAAATACCCTATATATAAATAATTTTAATAGCAATTGGTATATCCTAATTTCAAATCAAGTAGGAGCTAAATCCAGAACATGAACACCCATCAGCTCAAAATTTTTTGGTCATTTATACCTATTCATCATATTTATCCATGAACAATTGCATATTATGTAGATATAGAACCATGAAAATAAAGCAGAATTTAAAGTCTATAGGCTAAATGCATGGCAACACTGCTGGAAGCCGTATCCACTGCAGATACTAAAATAATGTATATTTCGGAAGCTATATATCTGCAGAATGTAATCAGCCATATATTGTTGGAAGCAGTATCCACTGCACTCTATGTCGGAGCTCATATCCATCGCGATTTGTTCATGTGATGAAACTGTTCCTGATTGATAACTGGGATGTGAATCACAAATGATGATATATACATGAGTCAAAATATATATATATTTCTACTCCTTCTGGTGGAAGCGATATATACGCACCATATATCGGAAGTCATATTTATATGGAGATGTATATATATATATATATATATATATATATATATATATATATATATATATATATATATATATAATAATAATTCTTTATTAACGTTAGCTATACATAAGTATAGATGTGATATGTGTGGCGATCAGTTCACTTGCTGGGTAAATATAAGTCACACACCAGAAGCTTAAGTAACCAAGGAGGGGAATGAAAAACAAAATACATAGAATAACAATTTTTATCAAAAAATATAACAACATGTTTATTTAAGAATGTTAATTTAAAAACAACTTATTGGAATATATTCATATATATATATAAATTTTATTATTGAATTTTAACCCTGCTATAAATTGGTGACCCCGACGTGATACGAATTTGCAAAAGTTAAACGACAGCACAAAATAAAGAATCAAGCAAGAAATCTCTCTGAAAATTCTGGAAGATTAAAACTACAACTAGGCCTGATATTCCACGTGAGTCCAGATTCAGATTCGTAGACTTGGAACAATATTCTCCTAAATCAATTCTAGACGGCGAAGAGGCAACACTTTATTTATCTGGTAAGTGAATTGTTTTGCCATTGATCATTTATTCTTCGTTATTAAAGGGAATCATGTCAGTCATTCAACGTTGACGTCTTTAAAAAAATCTCATTCAAAAACATAGCAAAAAGCATAATACATACAATCAATTAATCATTCAATCAATTAGTCATCGATTTATTATTTCTTTGTTTTAAAAATGGCACCACCAACAGATAATATTTTATTAGATGACATTCAAATTTCGTCAGGTGCAGGGACATCTCATGGTAATTATGTCGCGACCATTAAATTACCACCTTTCTGGGTATCTAAACCAGAAATATGGTTTACTCAAATTGAGTCGCAATTTTCTATTCATAGGATTATTAGCGATCGTAAAAAATACATTGCCATTGCCAGTTTACCCCCTGAAATTATTACCACGGTGTATGACGTTGTCACTAATCAGCCAGAAAAAGATCTATATGACAACTTAAAACATATACTAATTGCTCGTTTGACCTCAAGAGAGGAAAAGCGGTTGGAGGACCTACTCTCTCGTTCCCAGATGGGAGACCAAAAACCATCAGATTTTTACCGATCAATGCTATCAACGGTTGGAGGTTCCCATGTGGTGAGCCAGGAGCTCCTGGTCAAGTTGTGGAAGCGGCGACTGGCCAAAACAATCTTCATTGCAATTACGGCGTCGGGAAAAACTGAAATTAAGGAGTTAATCGACATTGCCGATCGTATATGGGAGTCGTGTCAGAATTCTATGACTTCCCTTACCTCGAATTCGATTTGTAACATCAATCCAACAGTTTCTACATCTAGTTTGATCGCAACATTTCAAGACACGTTAAATCAAGTCTTACACAAACAAGAAATCTTTACATCTCAATTACTTGCTATTTGAATCTAAAGTTTCTTCAATTCCTTCCACTTCTCCTACAGTTTCTGGCACTTATTGCGATAGTTGTAGAAGTCGACTCAACTCAAGAAATCGCAGAGGCTCAAGGCCCCGTTCTAATAGTCGAAGTGGTACCAGCGTTAGATATAATCCTTCTAATGCCAAGGTTTGCTATTACCATCAACTTTATGGTCGTAAAGCATTTAAGTGTCTCGGAAATTGGTGCACGTTCGCCAAAGATGTCAAAACCGACAATCAGAGATGACTAAATGTCAATAATATTTTGACAACTGACGTTAAAATTTCGAATAGTAAACCTCGTCTCTTTATATTTGATAATACTAATAAAATTGAATTCCTCATTGACACGGGCGCTGATTTATCAATTATACCTCGGAATCTATTAACGAATACTAGGAGAAACCCTGATGTAGTACTAACAGCAGCTAATGGTTCAGTTATAGATACCTTCGGGAAGAAATTTTTGAAAATCGATTTAAACTTACGTAGGTTATTTCCTTTCGTTTTTAATATAGCAGATATAAATATCGCCATTATCGGAGCAGACTTTTTAGCTCATTTTGGTTTAGTTGTTGATTTGAAACATAAATGTTTTTCTGAAATCGATCGGCAATGTCTAGATTTTCGGCGCGATTTCAGATCGAAAAATGCACAATTCCGGTATTTTAGTCCGTTGCTAAGAGACTATCACAAAACAGACCGAAAAAGAACCGTTGCCAAGCAACGATCAACAAAACTGTACGGGAATGTTATTTTCCCGGCCTAGGCCGGGAAAGTAACATTCCCGTACGGTTTTTTATGTATATTTTAGATAGTAAATAAATGCACGCAGACAAACCAACTCACATTAAAATTGCATTTATTAGTAAGCAGTTAGATTGTAATGAAGAAATGTTATCCATTAATACAGATTCTTTAATTTATAATAATATTAATTGTGATTTCAGAAAAAATAGTATGTGTACTTCGGTGTGAAAGCACATTCCCGGACTTCGATACTTATTGGCCTCGGCTAGCGCCTCGGCTAGCGCCTCGGCCAACAATTTGCATCGTCGTCCGGGAATGTATTGCTTTCACACCTAAATACACAATATACCATTAATCGACAATATGACTAGTTTGTCAACATATTTATTTTCAAACAATGGTCCGTTACATTCTCCTAAGTTATTTAGCGTATCAAATGAATTCACTGCATTACTTTTACAATTTCCTACTTTAATTAGCTCCCCAAATTACAATTTGCCAGTTAAACATTCAGTTGAGCATCACATTGTTACAGAAGGTCATTTACCTTTCTCACGCCCACGTAGGTTGGATAGCGTTAAATTCAAGATAGCACAGGACGAATTCAATAATACGGTAGAATTAGGTATTTGTGCACCTTCTTCTTCTTCCGTTTCCTCACCATTGCATATGGTTGAAAAAAAAGAAAGCTGCAACTGGAGACCTTGTGGGGACTATCGTCGTCTAAATTCAATCACTGTTCCTGACAGATATCCGTTGCCCCATTTAAAGAAAATTAAAATTCCATATTCTGACAAGTTTATTTGATGTGACGTTTCTCGCCCTAAACTTCGTCCTTATGTTCCTATCGTTTATAGACGAAAAATTTTTGATATATTTCATGGTTTATCTCACCCTGGTATCAAAGCGACTAGAACATTAGTTTCTACACATTATTTTTGGCCTAAAATGACTTCAGATTGTAATCTCTGGGCAAAAACTTGTAATAGTTGTCAAACTAATAAAGTGACAAGACATACGAGGAGCCCGATTACTGACTTCGATGTACCTAAAGGACGATTCGATCACATACATATAGATTTAATAGGACCATTACCTCCTTCTAAAGGTTGTTCTTATATTCTCACTGTGATCGAACGTTTTACTAGATGGCCCGAGGCTCATCCACTGCAGGATATTACTGCGGAAACTGTAGCGCGTACGTTATTTCAGAATTATGTTTGTCGATTCGGTGTCCCTGTCACAGTGACAACCGACCAAGGCGTTCAATTTGAATCAAAACTGTTCAAAGAATTTTCAAAATTTTTGGGATTTCATAGGATTCGTACGACGCCATATCATCCTTCCTCGAATGGAATGATTGAACGGTTTAATAAATCTCTTAAAACTGCTCTGAGAGCTAGGACTTCTACACCACATTGGGTAGATGAACTTCCTATCATACTATTAGCTCTCATCCCTAAAGACGATTTGCAATGTTCTTCCGAAGAACTCGTTTTTGGTCAAACATTACGAATACCTGGTGAATTTTTTATTAAATCATATACTTGTCCGGATATTCCTTATTTTATTACTAAATTTCGTACTTCATTTAATAATTTAACGTTCATTCCACCAGTTCACCACGTTAATTACAAATCATTTGTCAACCCAGACATCTCGAATTGTAGTTTTGTTTTCGTTCGGAAAGAACGTTTTAAAAAATACTTTACTCCGCTGTACGATGGACCTTTTAAAGTGTTGTCCCGTACAGATAAATTGGTTACTTTTGTTAAAGGAACTAAAGCCGTCACGGTAAACATTGACAGGATTAAACCAGCATATTTATTATCTGACAAATGTGATGTCACTCCACCTTTGATTAAGAAAGTTCGTTTTGCTATTGACGAATTGAATGACTGACTGATCTTTTTCTTAGCGGGGGAGTAGTGTGGCGATCAGTTCACTTGCTGGGTAAATATAAGTCACACACCAGAAGCTTAAGTAACCAAGGAGGGGAATGAAAAACAAAATACATAGAATAACAATTTTTATCAAAAAATATAACAACATGTTTATTTAAGAATGTTAATTTAAAAACAACTTATTGGAATATATTCATATATATATATATAAAAATTTTATTATTGAATTTTAACCCTGCTATAACATGTCAAAATAATAGTGTGATTGGATGATAGTTAATATAATCACATGTAATATAAAGTAGTTAAGTATTCAAAGTGCTTAAACTAAAGTAGGTAATCATAGTGATATGAGATAAAATGACATAAGATAAAATGACATAACTAGGTACCAACATTACAACAATTAGATACAAAAACAATATACAGAACAATTAGATAATAAAATACACATATAACAATTTAAATAATAAAGTCGTGTATCACAGCAATTAACTAATGACAAATACTACACATATTAATGGGACATTATAAATATCATGAAATATTGTTCGGCTCCACATTGTGAAAAACTTCTTGTATTTTGTAATAAAATTTATTTATTAAATATTTCCTTAGGTTACTTTTAAATATAGAAACATTTTGTTGGGCTTTTATATTAGTGGGGAGTGAGTTAAAAACGCTAGCGCAACATACATATGGACTTTTTTTAAATAGAGAAAAATTGTAATTTTCAATTGATATTTGATTTGCCGTGCGGGTATTATGTGTATGTTTACTTGAGTTCAGGGAAAATTTACTCCTATTTTGGAATACAAACACAGCAGCTTCAAAGATAAAAATTGAGGCTAATGTTAAGATGTTGTTCTCAATGAATATAGGTCGACACGAATCTAGAGGCATGAGTGAAAACATGAGACGGATGATTTTCTTTTGTAAAATAAAAACTCTCTCAGAACTTGTACCTATACCCCAGAGGATAACTAGATATCTAAGATGTGCGTAAACAAGGCTGTAGTATACATTCATTAGTTGCGCCTTTGACAATATTGGTTTTAAATTACGAATTGCGAAAAATGCTGAATTTAGTTTCTTACATACATGTTCTATTTGATTACACCAGGTGAGATTTTCATCTAATGTTAGGCCTAGAAACTGTATAGTTGTGGAACGAGTGACCGTTCCTTGGCTATTTGTTATGTTTAAGACTGGTGGCTTACGTCTTTTATAGAACTGTATGTAACATGTCTTATTTAAGTTCAATATTAATTGATTTCGCGCGCACCACGTTGTGAATTCGGCTAGTAATTCATTTGCCTTTATATTCAATTCTTCAGGTGAGTCGGCTTCGAGTCCGATTGAGACATCATCTGCGTACAAGACCAATTTAATATTTGAGCTCAGGTGTGTTTCTAAATCGTTGATGAATATTATAAACAATAATTGGGAGAGGATGGCGCCCTGAAGGAGGCCAATATTCGTGTTGTATGGGAGGGAGAAATTGTTGTCTATTTTTACGATAATTTTTCTCTCCCTTATGTAAGATGCTACCCACTTATTCAAATTCCCTCTAATTCCCAGTGAATCCATCTTTTTTATGAGAAAGTCATGATTAACGGAATCGAATGCTCTAGTGAGATCGAATACCATACTAAGTACATATTTGCTATCATCTAAAGATTCATAAATAAATTGTAAAAATTCGTGTGAAGCTGTCATGGTCGAATGTTTTGGCCTAAAACCATGTTGATTATTACTCAATAATTTGAATGATGTTAGGTATTCGTAAACTCGTGCGTGGACTATTTTTTCGAAAATTTTCGCTAAGAATGCGTTATCGCTCTGTAATTTTCTATAAGTTCTTCGTTACCTTTCTTGTGCAATGGTGTAACATAACCAATTTTTAAGTTATTGGGAAATGTACCTGAGGTAATTGGTACCGTAAAGAGGTAGCATAGCGGTTGAACAATTGTATGAATACACGAGTTAATAATGGTAAAATTCAGTTCGTCGGGCCCTGTTAAAGTTCGGTTCTTTATATTAGCCAATGCCTCGTAAATATCTTGCGGCTCAATGTCTCTAAAAAAGATTGATTGAGGTGAGGTTTTCGAAATAGTACAGTCATTTTGAGTTGATGTAAACTGAGCTTTAATGAGATTTTCTGCAACGGTTGAGAAATATTCGCAAAACAGATTAGTTATTTCATTTAGGTTATCTACTAGTTTTTGTTCGTGTGGAATCCTAAGATTATCCAGATTCTTATGTTTATTACGGTTCGTAATATCTCTAACGATTTGCCAGCTTGCTTTACTGGTATTGGATGATTTTTTTATTATATCGTCGTAAAAGGATTTTTTCGAATCTCTGATTTTTAAATTGAATTTCTTTTTTTCCTCAAAGTAGACGTTTCGGACGTCCTGAGAATTTGTATTTTTGTATAGCCAAAATAAGTTTTTTAAATTTTCACTGTCCTCAAGCACTTTTCTATTAACCCAGCATTTTGTATTTTTTAATGTAAACTTAACTTTGATTTTTGGGCAGCAAATATCGAAACAAAAGTAAAATAAATTCCAGAAGTATGTATAGGCTTCTTGAGGATCTCTTATTTCATACAGTTCACTGAAATCTGTATTTAGAAGCGTAAGGCACAAGTTACGTAAATTATTTTGAGATAAGTCTCTCTTCCAATAAGAGCGGGATTTTTGTGTACGTGTTTCACAATTGTACCTTTTTTTTTTTGTGGAGGAGGGGAAATCTTGCATAAGACGTTGTGCCGGATTCTTACCCCCTCCCCCTTCGTCTCGCTTCTCCCACCGGAAACCGCCTTCGCATTACTTCAGTGGGGAGCCGGCCCTTAACTTCCTTTATCGACTTTCTACTTCCTTCGTCTCTATTAGTGTACGGACTGTTCCATACGCTTGTCGCCATGATTCCTCGGATGCGCATAGGCCTGCCATCATGTTTGTGTAGTTGAAAGTTGACCCAGTTTGTTGGGTATAGTCCCTCCTGGTCTCTTCCCACCGAGTACAAGTAAACAGGGTATGCTCTACGTCATCCACCTCGTCGCAGTAGCTGCATCTGTCTGTATCTGCCCTTCTGCGATCGTAGAGATACTTCTTAAAACATCCGTGTCCTGAGAGAGCTTGGGTTAAGTAGTAATCCACTTCTCCGTAGGGACGATTTATCCATGTCTGAATGATAGGTATCAATTTATAGGTCCATCGTCCATACGTTCCGGTTTCCCATTTTTGTTGCCATCTTGTGAGAACGTTCTCTTTTGCTACTCTGGCTTCCACTCCATTATATTTCTCTGTCCTTTCTTGTATTAGAAATTCTATAGGTGGGACTCCCACTATGACCCCCACTGCCTCGGTTGAAATGGTGCGGTATGCACTGCCGATTCTGATTGACATCAGCCTTTGGAGTCTTGCCAGCTTTGCTATTAGTTTTTTGTTTCGGGTTACCGTATTCCAGACTGGTGTGGCGTACAGTATTTGAGAGTGGACCACACTTGCCATTACTCTCCTCTTCGATGCTTTTGGCCCTCCTATGTTGGGCATTAGGCTTGTCAATGCTGCGACCGTTTTTTCCACTTTTTCGGTTGTTCTTTTGACGTGCTCCGCGAAGGTAAGTTTGGTATCAAGCCACACTCCTAGGTATTTTATTGCCTTGCTGAGTCTGATCGAAGTATCCAGGATGGTGAAAGTGATCGGCGCTATTTTTCGTTTAGTGGTAAGGAGGACTGCCTCCGATTTGTCTGGTGCCAGCTTTAGTTTTCTTCCTTCCAACCATTCTGCAACTCGCTGGAGGGCAGTGTCTGCTTTATTCATCAGTAAATGCTCGGTTTCTGCAACTACTGTCATGGCTACGTCATCCGCAAAGCCGATTAATGTTACACCCGCTGGCTGTTCCATTTTAAGGAGATCATCATACCGGACGTTCCACAGGGTTGGACCAAGTACTGATCCTTGAGGCACGCCACTGCTAACTTCTACGGTCTTTGTCTCGTCTTCTGCTTCCAGGATTACTTTCCTCTGGGATAGATAGGATGCTATTACCCTGACTAGGCTCTCTTCTATTCCTCTTTTTCGCAGGTCTTCCAGAATGATTTGCCATGATGCGCTGTTGAAAGCATTTTGCACGTCTAAAGTTATTACTGCACACAGTCTTCGGTGCTGGTGCGCGTAAGCAGCAGCTTCTCTGGCAATTTGGGTCACGTTGTTTATAGCATCTACTGTTTGTCGACCTTCCATGAAGCCATACTGTCTCTCTGCCAGTCCACCTGTGCGTACTAGTTCTTCTTTGAGCCTTATTAAGATAAGCTGTTCGTACAGTTTCCCTTCTACGTCTAAGAGGCATATGGGTCTATACGATGTCGGGTGGTCTAGCGGTTTATTTCCTTTCCTAAGTAGTACAAGCTTAGCCTGCTTCCAGTCTTCTGGAAATACTCCTCTACGCGCTAGTTCATTGTAGACTCTTAGTGCGTATTCGGGTTTACTTTGTACTACTTCCTTCAGGACTTCTACTGGGATGTAGGCTGGTCCCGGTGCTTTATTTGGTTTTAGCTTGTTGCAAGCTATATTTAATTCTTCTACCGTAAAATCTAAGAATATCACTGTTCTGTCACAATCAAAATTTACGGCGTCGTGCACGGGAAACAGGTAGTTTACCACTTCCTCTGTCATTTGCATGGACATTTGGGGTCTTGGAGGGAAGCCAAGCATTTGTTTCATCACAATCTTTTAGCCATCTCCCCAGATATCGGAGTCCAGTTTGTCACGTATGCATTTCCAGCATGCTCTTTTTGAAGCCTTGATGCAATTTCGCAGCCTTCTCTTGCTGCTTTTGTACTCTTCCCTCAGTTGTTGATTTACTTCCGGAAGATTTCTTCTTGCATTTCTTGTACATATCCTTTTTTTCCTCAAGCATTCTCTGCGAAGTTCGGCAATTTCGTCTGACCACCAATACAAAGGTGGCCTACTTGAATTGTACTTTCTTTTCGACATAGTTCTGTCACAGATCTGCGTGAGGGTTTGGGAAAAGTCTTTTGCAGGAGATACGCCCTCCTCCTGAATAATGCCGACGTCGTTCAGTGTCTCTTGCAACTTTTGTTTGTTCAAACTTTTCATCTGCCACCCTTTGCTTTGCGTTACCATAGCTCTTTTCTTCCCTTCGTCTTTTACTTCGAATATTATATAGTTATGGTCGCTGAGGGTTTCCTTTTCGCTCACTTCCCATTTAGCTACTTTGGTTTTAATGTCGTCGGTAGTCAGAGTTAGGTCTAGTATGGACGAGTATTCGTTTCTCTGGAATGTTGGTGCACTTCCCTCGTTTACACATATTAAGTCATTTTCTGCCATCCATTCAGTTAGGACGCGGCCTCTCTCATCGGTGGCGTTCATACGCCATTGTATGGATTTTGCATTGAAGTCCCCCACAACTATTGCCTTCTCTTTGTTGGTCCTTATTTTCCTTCCAATTTCGAAAACAATTTCTTCGAGATCATCCAAATCTCTATTGGGGGAGGCGTAGCAGCTGTACATTGTGAAAGAGGCGGTCTCGACGTAAGTGAAACCGTGCCCGTAGCCCTGGCGTCTATCCAGAACTTTTATAGCGGTATCTAGGTGTTCATCAGATATCCAGTCTTTTCTGCATCCAGTCTTTAATTGCATTTTTATTGGGTTCGCTTATCGCGATTAACCCTGCGTATATCTTGTTGGCAGTAGCTAGAGCCAGGTCGTGAGCAGGGCGGCTCCTGTTTGTGTTAATTTGCAAAAACTTCACTTTCTTCATAATTTTCAGCGGATGTTCTCCTTCTTCTGCTCCTGTTCTTCGGACACCTTGTGCTTCCGGACTGGTGCCCCTCTTGGTTACAGTGAACGCAGTATGGGTTGTTTTGGCACACGGCTGCTTTGTGTCCTTCTTTTCCGCACTTAACGCATAGTCGTTCTCTGTCTGGGCCTTTACATTGGGCTGTTACGTGTCCATATTGCCAGCACCTATAACATTTTTTGTCCACTTCCCTCTCCACGATTCTGCATCTCATCCAGCCGATCTTAATCTTTTCCATCTGGATAAGTTTCTCCGCATTTGTTGCAGGTATAATGACGGTGACATTTTGCTTATATCCATATGCCGGTCTTAAAGCTGTGACTTTGAAAGTCTCAGGTTGGACGGATAGTTCTTTGCAAATTGCGTCTGTTATTTCTTGAACTGTTGCCACTTCGTCTAGACCCTTAATGTGAAGGACTTTCTTGTCTACCAGCTTTGAAGTTGTCGCTTCTGGAAGTTTCTCTTTTATTTCTCTTTTTAAGACCTCGGCTTTGTCTGAACCATTTTGTACGGTAAGGAGCAGGTCTCCATTTCTTGTTTTTCTAATATCTTTCACGTCCACTCCTGTTTCGCTGGGGTTAACCTTCTGCTTGATTGTTTTTAGCAAATCTGCATAGGATTTGCCATCAGCCTTGACTAGCAGTGCATCTTCCTTGACCTTTCTCTGTTTGCCAACGGCGTCTTTGTTGGTATTAATTCTAGGTCTTCTGGGGGGTTTACTAACAACTGTTTGTTCTACAGTTTTCCTCTGGGTGTCTTCTGCCTTATAAAGGCAAATCTGGATATTGGTGTCCGCAAACAAGAACTCTATCATTCGTGTAATGACTACTCCAAGTACTCCATCGATTTCTGGTATGGCCAATTGAGTTCGTTTTTGAGATGTCATATGTTCCTTTATGGTTTTTATAGTTCGAAAAACGAACCTATCCTCGGGCTCTTCCTTTGCCTCACCGTTAGTGAGGATGGGGTAGTAGATATACCTAGATTGCTGGGTAAAATTTCCGTCTTTGTCAGGAAAGGCGAGCGAATGGGACATCATTGCCACTTCTCCTTTTGTCTTATTTTGTTTTCGGAGACCTTCTCTGCCTCCAAGCTTATTTATTACCCTTTTGACCATCTTGTCTTTACTTTCGAGGTCTTTGCTGCAGGGAAGTATGAGCTGACACTCTACTGGAGCATCCCAAATGAAGTCTTGTTTCTCCTCTATTCTGGGAAACGTTTCCTCTTCCCAGTCATCTTCTGTGATGCGTTGAAACGCATCAAAACTTTTCACTTGTGAGAGAGCTTTCCTTCTTGTCACTCTCTTTTGCACTTCTCTGCACTCTTTACACTGGACGGAGGTGTCTTGTGATTGGCCCTCAATCTCTCTTTTGTATTTGGCTTCCATAAGTTGAAGCTTCTCTCTGAGTTCTTGATTTTCACGAAGCAGCAGATCCTGTGTTTTGTTGTCTCTGTTGTTGCTTGTGACTTCGTCCAGCCAGTCTTTCAGTTTCTTCGAATGCAGCTGTTCGATTGAAAGGGCTAGCCTACCGGCTGCTTCTTTCAGTTCCTGTTTTGGTTTATACATGTCTTGAACAACTTTACCCACTTGCTTGGCGTGCGTGGAGATTTTTTCTAAGACATTTTTAAAACGTTCTGCTACAACATTGCCTACTATGGTTTCGGTCTCTTCTATTCTCTTTCGCTTGTAAGGTTGCTCACTAGAACCTTGTTCCCTATTTCTGCCTATATCTATATATCTATATCTGTCAGAAATATAAAAAAACTTAATAATTTAATTAGTAAGCGAGGGCATGTTTCGCTGGGTGGTCGGGGCGACTGGATTGAGAATTTAACCGATATCGATATTCCAAATGATGTACAAGAAATTCTATCAGTAGGTCCAAATTTTGCAATCGATACTAACCAAAATGAAACAGACGTACTGTAACGGTGTCTTCTCGGTTGGACGATCAGAATCACCGGCACGGCTTCTCCTTTAGTCGTGGCTGGGCGTGGGTAAGTAAGAGTATTTTCTTGCTGATATATTTTCGTGGTTATTTACGTGAAGATATCTTCTGAGCTATACCAGGGCGCCAGTCAGAGAATCGACGAGGAGAGGGGATGACAAGACGCACGAAACAGTCAGTCTTTGAAGACCAATAAAAGTACTTCGTAGCAGAAATAATTTAATCACAAAAATGTGAGGCAATGACAACAACATGTATAATATATGATATGCAATGTATATGATAAAAAAATATATGATAAAAAAAAAATAATAAAAAAACAAGACACAATGACGTTACTTAAAATTAACTCCAAAGATATAATGTAGCATCTTACAATCTACTACACAGGCATTATGATGAGCACCAACGATTTACACAAAGATTATACCATAGATTATTCTAGATTTAAAATTTAAAGCGAGTTCTTGCCCTCAAAATATAAATATCTGTAACACGTGACTAGAATTAAGTGTGACAGCTATGCTTCTATGCTCTAAGGCACTACACGATTAAATATTGCGACAACTATACTATCTATACTCTAAGGTACTCGACGATTAAATATTGGGTTGATGTAACCCCACTTATAAGTTTGACATCTCTGACCGAAAGAAAATTAGGCAAACAATTCAATAATGATTCAAACAAAATCAACCTCTCTAAGCGAGATGGTAAGCATTGAGATTTACGTTACATTTAAAAGGCCGTGCACGAATGCACAAATAAAAATTAAGCCACAGCGATAGGGCCAATGAACACTTATTAAAATCAAAGGAAAAATCTGCACCACACAGGTACGTATTTAAAATACTTCAGATTACAACACGAAATTTACTCAAAGAACAGCTGTTCTATAAGTGTACATGAGTTTTTTTTTTAATAAAGTGAATTTTTAGTTAATATTTACAAAAGAGCTCATGGATATCGCTCTTGTGAAACCTGTGAGTACTCCTGGGCTGGTAATCTTATCCCCCAAAGCTATTACATGAACGTTATCCTGATGAGATCACTGGTCGAGCAACATTTTCCCAAATGGTGAATAAAAGGAACGTACTTACGTTATGCCAAACCTTGCACTTTACCGCTTACTGCATCACCAGCTTGAGCAGAGGTTGATAATTATCAGTACGCTTAATGTATGATGGTTGAAGATTGAATAGGCAGCGTTTCATGCAGTATTAGTCCCTCCGACATGTGATTGTAGGATAGCCGTTAGCAACAGGAACGTCTCCCAGTGTGTTTCGTGCAGCTTTCAACAGGATAAGCGAACAGCAAGACAGGTACAAACTTTATGCAACGACCCAATGGTCACAGAGTGGCTTTACAAAATATTTAAGTGCGTAGCAGGATTTTTGAGGTAAGCAAGAAACCTAAAATTAATTATTTTCTAGTTAGCCACAGTTTTAATGAATACATAATAGCTTTAATTAACTCACCCTAGAGTCTTATAAGGTTCTCATCTACGCACAAAAATCAGGAGAGAAATGAAGTAATTCTAATTTTGAAATATGGCTACCCTTTTTTTGCTCTAGCTACTCCCTCTCTCAAATAGTTCTCCACAAAAAAATTTAAAAAACGCGCCAGCTCTGATTTTCATAGAAATCCTAGTAGTTCTAATGTCCCTGTCTCAAATGTCAATAGTGCATCAAAACAAACTGCAGAGATTTCTCACTTGATTTCAAAATATTTTAAAAACAAAATTTTCATAGTGGGTACTGCATCAAACTCTCACCTCTTTACATTTTTCTTTTACTTTTGCCTTTATTATCTTGTATTCATGACATAACCTAATTCATTATTTATATTTCAGGTACCCAAATTTCTAAATATGATGAAAACAACTCGAATGGATCACCGGAAATACTGCATAAGGTCAGCACTAAAAATTACCTTTTCTTGATCTACAGCATAATTTTATCTTGTAGAATGAACACGGAAGATAAAACACGGAACATGCAATTTACGTTTCCACGCCTCTCAGATACGTCGATTAAACATCGCAACAGGGAGCCAAGTCAGTGCATTAGTGTATCAGTGTAGCTACTTGCTTTATACAGGAATGCACTTAAATGCATCTAGCCTAAAACGTTTGTTTTATTTGCTCCCGGTGGGTAACCCGAGAAATAGATAAGAGTGTATTAGGTCTGCAACCATAAACACACCTGCCAGTATCTGGTGCAACCAGACCTTGCGTGACCAATTACAAGGAGACTCGTATGGTTCGGTTTTGAACCGTTGTTACAGTACATGAAATCATCAGCAGTGTAGAATCAAATATTGATACATTAGAAAATGATAAAAAAAGATGAAGTAAGATCTACCATATGTAATATTTTAACCAACTTTCAAAACAAACATAAAAACTGTAAACCTTCTAGCAACCAAAAAATTATAAATAAAAAAATAAACAATACAAAACAATTCATTAAAAACAATAGCAATATAAAGGTTCTAAGACCTGACAAAACAAATAAAACCATAATCATGAACAGCAATGATTATAATTCTAAAATGGCTGAACTTCTAAATGACCAAAGTACATATAAAGAACTAAAAAATAACCCCACCAATACATACCAAACCAAGAACAACAACCTTATAAAAAGATGGGAAGAAAACAGTATAATACCCAAAAAAACTTGCTAATAAATTAATAGTACACAATGCACAACCTCCAAAAATTTATGGACTCCCAAAATTACATAAGCAAAACATCCCTCTACGACCTATTGTTTCGTGTATATCAGCGCCTTTCAATAATTTGTCAAATTTCTTAAAAGATAGTTTAAAAAAAGTAATTGGTAAAAACAAATATTATATTAAAGATTCCTGGCAATGTAAAAATCTAATAAAAGATGTCAAAATTCCAGCAGATTACATACTCATATCGCTAGATGTTATATCATTATACACTAATATACCATTAAATTTAGTAAAAGAAGTTATCACAAAAAAATGGGACCTTATAAGTCCACATACAATTTTACCAAAAAATGAATTCATAATTGCAATAGAAGCTTCACTAAATTCCACTTTTTTCCAATATAATGATACATTTTACAAACAGATAGATGGTTGTGCAATGGGATCACCCATATTCAGTGTAGTGACACAACTGGTAATGGAACACCTAGAAGAAGAAACACTTAAAAAAGTTTGATATACCATTTTTCTATAGATATGTAGATGATTGTATTACATTAATTCCTAAAGACAAAATAGATTTCATTCTTACTTAACCTTTTCAATTCATATAACCCTAAACTACAATTCACAATAGAGATCGAAAATAATATGAGTATAAATTTTCTAGATTTAACATTACATAGACAAAATACCACAATACAAACCGAACGGTACACAAAACCGAATGGTACACAAAACCGACTTGGTCTGGTAGATACCTCAATTATAACTCGAACCATCCATTATCCCAAAAAAAAAGTGTCGTTATAGGTCTAGCCGACAGAGCAATAAAATTTTCTGACAGTAAATTTAGGCCAAACGCTATTAAAAAAGCAAAGAACACCCTTATTAACAACAATTATCCAAAAACACTCGTACATAATATTTTTAAAGATAGAATCGAAAAATTCTACAATACCAGGAACCAAAAAGTAAAAAATGAAGATAAAATTTATATTTCAATTCCCTACCAAAGAGGACTTTCAGAACAATTAAAAAATGCTTTAAAAAAATTGAATATCAATATTTGTCATAAAAGCAAAAACCTTCTAAAATCAAATTTTTCAAAATTAAAAGCTAGAACCCCAAAAAATAAAACAACACATACAGTATACCAAATACCATGTAAAAATTGCGACAAGGTATATATCGGACAAAGTTCCCAATACCTAGGAAATCGGTTAAATGCACATAAATATACAAAAAACTGCAGTACTGCACTTAATAAACATAAAAAGCTGGAAAAACACGATTTTGACTATGATATTACACAAATTTTAACAACCGAACGAAACAAAAAAAAAGAGAGAAATTAAAGAAATGATTCATATACACAAAAACAAAAAAGCAATAAACAATAAAACTGAAATAAATAATCTAAGTAAAATTTATTTTAATGTGTTGTAGCATGTCTTTGAGGCTCCAAACAGATAACTCTGTACATGGAGCCCCGGAGACCTGTTATGACACATTAAAAATAAAATAATAATAGAAATATATACAAATTTGTTGTATCTCATAAGGCTTTTATCCTACAATATCCATAAACATAGTAGAATATCAATAAATATTATTAATAATACTACCGCCATCTATATTTGAAAGGCGAAATTAACGTAATACTGGTAACCGTTGGTTCTTCTTCTCGTCGTTGCGTCCATTTGGCGGAGCATCGCTCCTTGCTTGCCACGTGTAAGAAACACATGTCGTAAAAATTTTATATATTTATAACAATTGCTAATTACAATATGAAGAAAATTAAAAAGAAAGACAAAAACAAAAATGGTTTTTGGCTATAAAAAGTCATGCTGCCTGGTAAGTTGAATTTGGGGTTGCTTTATTCAACATACAAAAAAATATATGTTTTGCAGTTTTTACGAGTCCCCTGATGTTCTACATCTTATACGAAGCCCAATTGTATGTATTGTATATGTTCTATGGGTCATACGAAACCACACGGCGTTGCCATGACATTTAGTACTATTCACCATAAAATATTCTAAATATGAATAGATTTCCGTTGGCCGTAAAATGTTTATGGCATCAAAGAAAAGAAATGACGGGTTTTAAGGTCATCTCGTATAAAGAAGGATATTTTTGGGAATGGATCCAGCTACAACTTACTTATGTTATAACTTGCAAACTTTCAAATATACTGGTAAATGTTTTCAATTTGATGGATTCAAAGTACCCATGAATGTTTATAAACATATGAATGTCATTCTTTATCTATTAGAGCTACGAAATCGTTTATGGTGTCATTTTAAGGATAGTTTTATAATCAAATAATCATTAGATGAGATTATTTTTGCCTTATATAGTTTAACAACTGTAATACTTAATGGCTCAAAAAGCGATGACGACAAAGCAGAAAAAAAAATTATTCACTTAATACATATCGTTGGTTTTATATTTTCTTTCTACATCCAAAAAAAAAAAGATAAAACATCATTATAAAATCCTTTATGATAAATTCTTCGTTAAATAAACAATGAAGATTTAAACAAAACATTTTTTTTTCATATTGCAGAACAGGAAAAATCATGAATTTTAAGTATAAACTGATTTGTTAATTAATATATTATTTAAATAATTGAAAGATGAAAAAATTAATTATGAACAATACAAATTAAAAAAATATGTTATTATATTATATTTTCCTAGAAAATTCATAAAATAACCGACTCAATGAAATAGAAAAAATTATATTTTTTTCAAATGTGTAAAAAATTAAATTGTTTATAACAATTGTTTAAACAGACCAGTGAAGAAATTATTAAAAATTGAGTTTATGTTGTTTGACAAAGAATATATACATAAGATAGACATAATTTTGTTGAAAACAAATTTTTGCTTGCAATGAAAATATGTCTTTCAACTTTTTGACAATACCCATTAAAATTATGTATGGCAAATTAATAGAATCTTACTTTAGAAATTTGTTGTATAGCTATAGAATAATATCTCCATGAGAAGAAAAAAATTACCCATTACACTCAAAGAAAATGATAGGTAAATTCAACCAAAAAGAGCATATGAAATCGCGCCTATCTAGTTTCATAGTTAAATCAATCAGTAAAGAATAGTCATACAACTTTATTTGTTTTCGTAAACAAATAGTAGTTTAATAATCATATCTTCTTGTAACAAATTAAATAGTACAATGACATTTTTTTATGTTCACTAACCATTTTCAATTTGGTCTAAAATTAAATAGTACAACGACTTTGTTTTTTGTTCACCAACTAATTTTTAGGTTGACCTACACTTTATTGTATGATGAAGTTTTTTTTGGTTAGCCAAAATCTCAGTATTGAGACATCAAACCACCCAAACCAAAGATTAGAGATCGCTTATAAGATCCATCCAAATATATCGATGATCCCTGAGAGAATTTGAACATTGCAGTCATGTTATTAATTTTCTATAAATTCATAAGAGTGCAAGATGAATTATTGTTAGTGATTTGTATGTGGCGTTATCTGGGAATAATTTCTGTAATAGACTACGTGGTAAGCAAGCAAATTTTATGGTAATTCTTTTAGAACTTCTAGAAGACGACAATAATATTGGTTTGTCTACCAAGTACAATAGTACAGCGAACTAATACTGGGTTAGAATTACAATTCGATAATAGTTAAAAATAAAATATACTATTATCTAGTTTAATTTGACAGAATTCAACAAAATAATAGTCAGACGAACAAAATAATAGTCTTATTCATCTATTTTTTAAGTTAATGTTTGTTTTGTTGTACGACAACTTTTTATTAATTAAAATAACAATCACCTCTTGTTTAAAAATACCATCAATATAGTTTGGTTTAACAAAATTAACGATATTGTTAGTTAACCATTTTTTTTTGTTGAATTTACCCATACTATTTCTTTGAGTGTACTGTTAAACAATTGCATGACTATGTCGAAAAAAACGGTAAAAGGAACTAATTCGTTAAAGGTATTTTATTGTTGCATATGTTCAATTATACCCGAAAAATGATAAATCCATAAAGTGCTATTAAATTTCGGCTTGGATTTTTGAGAACGGAATAAATTTGTAAAGTTTTTTAATTATAATTCAAAGTATATACACATAATACGATTTTTTGTAGATAATCAAATTTCCTATCGAAATGGCACTTTATAAAGTTAAAAAACTTTTTTCAACAAAATAAGTCAAAAAAAAAACTATTTAAAAAAAATGGAATATTTCAATTTTTTTTTTAATTTTTGTATATAACTTTTTTTTTAATGGATTTAGGTATAGGCATTGATTCACAAAAAGGAAAACTGACGTAATTCCCTTCAAAATGGTGATTGATAGTATTTTTGACAACAGTAAAATTATCTTTAAAACAGCTATAAATTAGTACAACATTAAAGTGTTTTTTATATCTAAGATCATATGAATATCAAAATTTTAAACGAATACCTATATCATTATCATTGATAAACCGAAAATAATTTTTATACTCAAAAAAAATAATTTTTGTGTGTAAATATTAAAACTAACCTGGTATAATGGTAAAAAGTGATAAAATCGTAAAAAGTAGGTAACTTTCAGCCAATATTTATCAAAAATACTTTTATCGGTCACCAGTTTGACGGGAATTACGTCAGCTTTCTTTTTTGTGACCCAATGCCTATACCTAAATTCACTCAGAAAAAAGTTATACACAAAAATTAAAAAAAAAACAAAATTGAAATTTTTCGGTTTTTTTAAATAGTTTTTTGACTTATTTTGTTGAAAAAAAAGTTTTGTTCTCAACAATCCAAGCCTAAATTTAATAGCACTTTGAGGACTTATCATTTTTCGGGTACAATTAAACATATGAAACAATAAAATACCTTTAACGAATTAATTCCTTATTCAATTACATAGTCAACAGTCTACAAGCTGTCCAATAAAAATGAAAGAGTAAGAAAATTTATTAATGAAAAATAGTTAAAAATTATTTAAAAAATCGAGTTAAAAAGTTTTTTAAAACGAGCTATTGTAGTTTGCAATATCTGGCCAGATATATTGTATTTTTTTTAAGAAAATTTTGATAATATTTAGTCATGTAAAAAAAAAACATTTTGTTGACACCTTACAGAGGTGACACGCATTTGACGAGACGGCCACTTTACACACTATTTTCAATATTAAATATTACCTATAAATTATTGTTAAGGTGGACTTCCGTAAATCAAGACTTGCTTTACGGGAATTTCGTGCTATTTAAAAATATTTTTTTAAATTTATGCTATCTATGAAATTATAAGAGAAATTTTCAAAAAATTTTTTTATAAATTTATTGTACCCTCTAGGAAATCTCATTCCGAATCGAGTGAGTTGTCTCCCATATTTTTGTTGTTGTCGAAGAAAAATCGTTTATTTAAACCCTTGCTTAGATTATTAGTGCTCTTTGTTCTTTAGCGCGACCAGATGTGGGTTGCCGGAAAAGTAGAGAGATTTAAAATTGATATTTCAATTAGATTTTGGTTGAATATGCTGGTGTTTTGAATATAATTAATTTCTAATATAACCAGAATGTAGGTTATCAAAAGAACACGAACATTGGAAATTAATATTTCCAAAGTAGTCTTTCTTTTCTGACTTTTGATGAATTACTTTTTCTGCTAATTGCGAAATTCCATAAAAATATTTTTTCTATAACCAAACAAAATATCATTCGCTCTAAATGGGCACTACAGTGTTAAATGAAACAACCTGTAAATTAAGTATTATACGAATCCGCAAATAATGCTTGGGAAGTCCAACATTTTGTAGGCCCATTGTTCCTAATAAAATGAATTACATATTTATTGCAGGTCGGTATATTTGCATTACTTAGCAAATTATTCTACATCCTAGTGTGGCGGGTCGAAATTTATTATTTTATGTCTTAGTTATACGTTAAATTATACAATTTACTCATTTTTTTAAATCTTACCTATCACGTGCAAGAATCATTTTTTAAAATGTTCAAAAACCAAGATATTATACAGTGTGTCCCACTTTTCACGGTAACACCTTTGTAGCGTTATTAGTCACCCAATTTTAACCAAGTTTGGATGGATATCAAAGACCTTTATTATACTTTTTTTAAGTAAAACAAAACTTATTTCAGTCATTGGCGTGCATTTTTATTATAAAAAAAAGGGTCGATTTTTCGAGAAATTATATTAGGTATTTTTTTGTTGAAAAACTAATGCAATATTATTGATCAGCATGCTGTAGAACCGCTATATCCAGAATTTAACAACATTTTGATTTTTGGTTTTTGAATTACGGCCCACTTAAAATTACCTATTTAAAAATTAAATAATTAATAAATTGGTAACGAAATATTTTTAGAAAAAAAGTAATTCTTCATTTTCTCTTTAAATTCACTTTTTTTACTACCCTTTATCATCGAAACTTTCAAATTTCGAAGGCCAAGAATTTTCATTGAAAAATTTTGGGCCATCAGACCTGTAAATTATTTGGGCATTAAGGATTACCGAATTTGAAAGTATCGATGATATGGGGTGGTAGAAAAAATGAATTTAAATAGAAAATAAATAATGATTTTTTTCGAAAAAAATTTCGTTACCAATTATTGATTACACAGCCCCACAAAAAAAAGTTCAAAGCAGCGAACCTGACCCATGTATTCCTATGTATTTTCGGTCGCTGAATCCGAATCCAGGGTCAAAAAAAATCGTACACCCCCAAAATCATTAGCTAGAGTCAAGAAATACCCCTGAAATGGGGTAAAAAGAATAATAAGCTACGAGAATAGTTGTTACATCTTAATCAATCGAATTATACAAATCAAGGTTAAACAGCAGCGTACATACAATAGATATGAACCACACCCCCAGAGAGGCGAAAATAATATATAAAAAAATCGATCCAAAACAACAATAACTGCTGAAAAAGCTTAAAATGTCTAAGTTTTGTTAAAGTGATAAGAAAATGCATCAGGTCCGACGTAATATTCATAAACTGCCACTATAGAGTTGAGAACAACCACCCTCAAGTTTAAAGGACACGAGAAAAACAAGAAAAAACGTAAAATGCAACAGGATTTCTATTTTCATGGATGATATGATTGGCTGAAATTGCGTAGTACTCTAAAATAGAACTAGAAACTTACGTACCATCAACATTCTAGTGTCAACCCTCAGAAGGTGTGAAAACTACCCCCTATGTAAGGTTTGACTATAAACAGTTACAGTGACTTCTATAAAAATTCGAAACACCTGCGTTGTGTGGAAGAGAGAAGAAACTAGACTATGTTCGACGATGTGCTTGAAAACCACCCCCACGGGGTTGAAAGACGCCACCCCCATAAAAAAACCTATGGAAATTAAACGCTTTTTCGTTACATCTTGAATTACGGTAGTTTACATCCTTTCTGGGGGTGTTACTTAATAACATTTATAGGGCATGAGTTTCAAACTATAAGTGTGCAACACGATTTTTCCCAATCATAGCATCCATAAAAATGTAAATCCGGTTAGTTTCTCTCTGTTTTTCCAGCATCCTACAGATATGGGGGTAGTCTCTCACAACCCCGTGGGGGTGGTTTTCAAGCACATCGTCGAACATAGTCTAGTTTCTTCTCTCTTCCACAGAACGCAGGTGTTTCGAATTTTTACAGAAGACACTGTAACTTTTTATAGTTAAATCTTACTTACTAGTTTTCACACCCTCTGAGGGTTGGCAGTGTAGGATGTTGATGGTACGTAAGTTTCTGGTTCTATTTTAGAGTACTACGCAATTTCAGCCAATCATAGCATCCATGAAAATAGAAATCCTGTTGGATTTTACGTTTTTTCCTGTTTTTCTCGTGTCCTTTGAACTTGAGGGTGGTTGTTCTCAACCCTGTAGGGGCAGTTTATGAAGATTACGTCGGACCTGATGTAGTTTCTTAACACTATAATAAAACTTAGACATTTCGAGCTTTTTCAGCAGTCATTGCTGTTTTGGATCGATTTTTTTACATAAGGGGGCTAGTTTTCGACCCTCCCTGGGGGTGTGTTTCATATCTATTGTACGTACGCTGCTGTTTAACCTTAATTTGTATAATTTGTTTAATTAAGGAGTAACAACTATTCTCGTAGCTTAATCTTCTTTTTATCCCATTTCAGGGGTGTTTTTTGGCTCTAGCTAATGATTTTTTGACCCCGGATTCAGATTCAGCGACCGAAAATACATAGGGATACATGGGTCTGGTTCGCTGCTTTGAACTTTTTTTTTGTGGGGCTGAGTTATTTAACGTTTAAAATAGATAATTTTAAGTGGGCCGTAATTCAAAAACCAAAAATCAAAATATTGTTAAATTCTGGATATAGTGGTTCTACAGCATGCTGTAATAATATTGCATTAGTTTTTCAACAAAAAAATGCCAAATATAATTTCTCGAAAAATCGACCCTTTTTATCATAATAAAAATGCACGCCAATGATTGAAATAAGTTTTGTTTTACTTAAAAAAGGTATAATAAAGGTCTTTGATACCCATCCAAACTTAGTTAAAATTGGGTGACTAATAACTGAGCTACAAAGGTGTTACCGTGAAAAGTGGGACACATTGTAAAATTAGATCATTCTGATGAAATAGTATTTCGTACTGACTAGCGATGCGAAAATTTTTGAAAATTTGAAAATAAAGAAAATACCCCGTTACTTGTTCAAAGGCAGTTGCGTAATTAATATACAATCTCTTGTGTTTTTTCGGTATTTTGCCACTGTAAAAATATTTAAAAAATATAATATATAATCTAATGAGAGTAAATAAACTCTCTTATGTTTCACACATGTATGTTGATTGAAGGTCTATACTCTATATGCAGTAATACTGGGGTTTTTTAAAATACTTGATTAAACCGAAATAAAATATGTTTTATGTTAAAATCATCAGAATCGCCTCGTATAATTTTCTTTTTTAGATGTCAGAACTTTAAAAATGAAAAGAAATAATATGTAAAAAATTATTTTGATACTATTATATCGTACTTTTAACAAAATTTTCGTATTGACAAATACCAAAGTGTTGAGCAAATCACATAATAAATTAAGACTCTTAGTCACTGGACCTGTATAAATAAATAGGAAGTGGAGCTTTAATTCAATACTATAAAATCAATTTAAAGACCTATTTTTTAAATTTTGTTCATTTTAATTTTTCATGTTTTGTAATTTAAATGCATTATTAAATAAGTGGCATTAGGTACATTTTTTAAAATTAATTACCTGAAATTATCGCTTTCAGTTTTGATATTATGCCGACTATTTCGCGCTACTTCAAATTGTAAAATATGAAAAATTTAACTTTTAGAAGAATACACATTACTCCCAGTATGTACCCTGTATTCTAAAAAAATGAGGTAATCATATATTTAAAAAAAAAACGTTTCAATTTACTTTCATATTTATTGTATTGGATTAAAGCTACACCTTCTACAATCGCCTAAATAGATTCGGCGACGAAAAACACAGTAATTTTCTAAAGTTTGATGTTCATTAAGAACAAAATTTCTTCACAAATACGTGAACGAAAATTATAATGAATTTGAATAACTTTACAAATATCCGTCTGTTTGTCTGTCTGTCTATCCGTAAAGTTTCTTGGACACATGATAACCAAAGATCGAAAAATACGTCGTATTGAAATTTGGACGATAAGCGTGTTTTACCTGGAGGAGAGACCCAATGATTTTTTTGATAAATCGATTAGTAAATAAAAATTTTGCATGACATTCTATTTAAAAAATAGGCCAACAGAATCTGCATTGCTAGGTAAAAAGTTAAAACTATTATTATTATGGGTCGTAGAGCGAAAAATTTGACTTTATTGTGTTGAACATACGGGTTTGAAAATATCAAATACCCGTTCATCTGTTAGAGGAGCATTTCGTCAATCAAGTTGGCATTAAAATTAAAACATACATTTTTTACAAGTAAAGAATTCAATTATTTTCACTTAGTGAAGAGTACACTATAGAAAGTTCAACAATTATATAACTTCAATAAATTAGCGAAGAGTATAATATTTATATCTAGTTAATTCTTGTAATTTTCGTATACATAGAAATATTAAATTTTATTATGCAGCACGATTTTTTTAACTTTTAACCTAAAACATATTTTTTTCTAGTCCCATGCATTTTCCAACAACACTATTGTTACTTGTAGTTCTGTATTTAATACACAGGTATGTCAAAATTTAACTGTTTGACTAAAGCAGCTAAAACAGTTTGACGGCTCAAACATTTGGAGCAAATTGAAAATCCCCTTTATATCAATCATGAGGGAGTACACATATGTTTTGGAATCATTTCGACATCCTCCATCTCACATTAAGCTGTCTAAGTATAGAACCCTGTATATGACCACCTGTGAACTGAATTTCGACTAATTTTCCTTACTCGTTCGGTTCCTCAATTTATAGTTACATAACAATTCTATTTAAGGAAAATATTTGTTTTGGATGTTTATGAAATATTTATGTTAAATTTCATAAGTCTTTGTCTGAAATTTGATTTCGTTAAAAACTGATATAACTACATTAATATTTCATTATTTTTTACGTTTTTTAAAGTAAATAACATGTTTCGACTATGAATTTATAGATAAACTGTGAGTATTTGAGTGCCTCAGATAATTTCGTCGACTTACTTTTAACTTAAAAAATCCTTAGTTATAACTTTTACTTTTTATGGGAAAACAAATTCTAAATAAAAATATTGAATGTCAAATCAAGTTATAAGTGAAAAAAAACTAAAAAATAAATATATTAACAACCAGTATATTAATACTGAAATGGACATGTGTTATTCCACTCACTTTAAATAAGTATTATGAACATATTTACAATTACTTACTCGTCTTTGTCGAAAATTGCTTAATTGTCTTGTTTAAAATATCTCGGCTCAAAAAATATTTCTTTGTGAATTCAGCAATATACCGTGCGTGTAATTTCCCATTAGGCATGTACATCCACGTAGCGCGATAGATATGGCAACATAGTTGCCGTAAATTCCTCCGTCGAGCGGAGCATTCCAGCCTGTTATTTCATTTTAGCCAGCTGGCACGCGCGATGTTGTAATTTTACTCCCGATGCCTAGCGTTCGGCTACACACACGGTATAATAAATTGCCATTAACTCTAATACTTAATAAAATATGGGGTACTGAAAGGTGCGGTGCATTGACGCCTTTCTTTCGACCAGCTGTTCAGTGATATTATTATGAAGTCACCTACCTCATATATAATGCCTACAATATTTAAAATAACATAAAGATAAATAGATTTCTAATGCATCCACTAATGCCAAACTTACGGGCTTCGTATAAGGCGCAGAACATAGCGGGATTCATAAAAACCGTGTAATACATCAAGAGTATGTAACCTTGTGCTAGTGCGCCTCCTACTGTTTAGTGGAAGACCAGACCCTCCGAATTCGACACCTTCTATACAACTCGCAAACACCCACCTAAAAAATAGGTAATCTGATGTAAAATAACCTGCCAAACTTGAATTTTGAATTCGCCTATTGATTTGAGATTGCTAAAATGACCAAATTGGCAATTTTCTAAAAAAAAAAAAATAAAAATTATGTGTCATTTTTTGTTTTTTATATAACACGTCATATATTTTTTATTTTACTTCAGAATTTTTTAATTTTTTTACATAATATTCTCTAAAACTATTCTTTGTACCTTAGTGGTTAGTTGGTTAGTTTGTATAAGACTAACAAGTTGACCACTATCATTTGTCTGTTCCATAACCTATGACATACTGATGAGAACATAACAAGTTCGAAACCGGTCTATGTCTGGTTAGGAATTGACAAATGATAGTTGGTTACTGATCACGGTTTGAATATGGATATATATATATATATATATATATATATATATATATATATATATATATATATATATATATATATATATATATATATATATATATATATATATATATATATATATATATATATATATATATATATATATATATATATATATATATATATGTTAGATCACGGTTCACATGAATGACTTTTTAAAAAGATTTATTTAGTTACATGGAGCCAACGTTGGCTCTTGGAGAAGGAATATAATAATAAATTAGAAGTGTTGCATTCTAACTGAGTTTAATAACTGATTCAACAAAGCGTGTTTAGTCATATTTATAACATACAGAACCTGAGTAAGCAAAATATAGAACAAAGGAAATGCAGTTCTGCAGTCATCACAAGTTATGAGAAACAGAGGTGAAATATCTTGAAGATAAGCAATTAATAATAGAAGTCGTTATCATGTAATATGATATACCTGTGAAGGTTTGTTATGGCTAAGTCTTGGTAATAAGCGTATAATTTTATATAACAACTTCCCCCTTAATAAAAAAGTTGACGTTATGCAGCAACTTTTGAAAATTGTTAGAAACGTTAAATGAATATAATGCAAAATAAATTGAAACAATGTTGAATGAATACAAAGCAAAATAATAAAATACGTAAAAGTTAAAATTGGTAAATGATAATAATAATAAGCGAATAGTACATTACATAAATGTGATAAGAATAAAATACAATGGTCTAAATTAATAGACAAGGGTGAAACTCCACATATGAAAGTCTATGTTAACTCGATGTCCTCTTCTTTTTGAGGTTTAATACCGGGTCGCTTTCTTGGAGGGATCAGTCTAGGAAATTTGGTAAAAACTCTGCTTCGCTCTGAAGGAGGTGAAGGAGGGTTCTCCGTTGAGGGTTGGATTCGCAATGCTCCACATCTTCTTCTTCTGCATTTACAGGTTATGTAAAGTAGAACTAATAGAATGATGAGGGTAATTATGAAATATGTGAACCAAGATATGTGTTTGGTCACAAAAGGTTCGTTTATGAGGTCATCCGAGTCTTTGGAATATTGGTCCAGTTTGTTTTTGGCAATATCCAGGTCTTCTACGTCGAGGCTGTTTAATTTGAGAGGTTTTAATTTTGGAATTTCGATTTTGTCGGGCATGTGATTACAGCATTCAAAAGGAATTTGGATAGGATGTGAATTGTCCTTAATTTCGGAAAAGTCTTTGGCACTGGCTTGTATTCTAGTGATGCCTGCATAGGCGTAACATCTTGGTTGTAGTTTGATGATGGAATTTTTGTTGATTAACTCTGTCGTGGATTCTCTCTTTGGACAGTTGATGGTAATGTGAAGTGATTCTGAATTAATTACTAGCCATGTGTTGTCTTCAAGTTCTTGGATGTTGTATCCCTGACTAATGATGAAGGAAGTTTGACAGTTCTCTGGAAGTTTCGGCAACGGTTTTAGTATTCTGGCTTCACATATGGCATTTTGGTCGATAGGATAGGCAAACAGGTTCGAACATAGTTTGGTTCCAAAATAAAGAGGTTTGCATTCTTTCAAATTTTGTATAGGTATGTACATTAAAGAATCATCTCTCGCGATATATTTTTGTGAAATAGATAAAATGTGATGTAGACCAGTTCTGTTATCAAGTATCGGGATAGGGTATAGGCGATAGGTGTTATAATTTTGGGGTTCAACAAGTGGTATTGTTAAAACAAATACTAAGTTAGAATCCATTTGAAACGCTTGCAATTCAATAATGTCCAAATACTTAGCAACTGCCGATAATTTAATGGGGAGAGGCAAATTGTTCCTTCGTAAGCTCTGTGAAACTCCCTGAAGTGCTGTCACTAAGTGATTAGGGGTTATGATTGACGTGTGAATGATTCCTAATCTGGCAAATGTTATTGAATTCAGAATGTCATTCAAATTATCTTCGATATACAAATAGCTTGCCATTAGTTGTTCGGAAATGTATAGAAATTTTAATTTTATTTCGGCAGCTTGGATCGTTTGAGTCATGGTTTGAATTGTGTGCTCGATTTCTTTGATATCTTTGTTAAATGTTTCCTCATCAATTTGTAATTTTTGTATAGTTGAGTTGAAATTTTTGATAACAGAAGTTGTAACTGAGATTTGATTTTTGATTAAGTTTTCTAATTGATGTTCGTCATTATTTAGTTTATTTATACAATTAGTATAGTACTGGCCATCTTCAGCATCTAGGTTACCAGTTATGGATTTGAATATTGTACCGATACCGTTAAGTATTCCTCGTTTATATCTTTTTGTATCTGAAAAGATTTCGTCAAATTTCATTTTTATAGAGTTGGATACTTGTGTTAAAAGGTTAAAGTCTGTTTTAATTTCACTCGTAAAAATAATTGACTTATGATCACCATTATTGAGAGTGTACAAGATTCTGTCTAAGATATTTTGATTTTTGTCAAAAGCTATTTTGAGGGATGAAATGTTTTTATGCACTAGCAGAGTCCATTTGTCGTTTGTCACCACGATGTCCGTGTCTTGGTGGTAGTATACACCAACAGTGTTATTGATCGGGGTAATTTTGTATTGACAGAGTGCTGATCCGAACAGCAGGAGAAACCTGAAAATAAATTTAATTTTCAGTATATGGTTTCATTCTATCAAAATTTACTTTGGTTTCTTGTTTCGTTTCGAGGTTTAATAAGGTAGCAGAATTTTGGAAAATTTCTTTTATTTTAAAAGGACCGTTAAATTTGTTTTGCAATTTGTTTTTGATTTGTGAATCTTTTACGTAAACTAAGTCACCTATTTTGTATTCAGATCGTTTCTGGGGAACATTTCTGTCAAAGCGAACTTTCGCTTTCTCCTTTTGAGCTTGTGTTCGATTACGGGCTATTTTATAATAGTGGGATATTCTGTTGTTTAAATCTCTAACGTATTTGGTTATTAACTCTTTTTGGTTATATAAAGTTTCAGGTGGTCTGTTGGACGTATGACCAAAAATAAGTTCATATGGGGTGAAACCGTGTGTTTTATTTACCGAATTGTTATAGCATATTACTGCATATGGTAAAATCGTGAAAGGATGTTCGTTTGGGTTTTCAGTTTTGTGGATTCTTATCATTTCGGCTAAAGTAGCATGAAATCTTTCTATGGATTCGTTCGATTGGGGATGTCCTACGCTTGAATAAGTTAATTTTATGTCGTAGAGGGTGCAGAGATCTTTGAGCAAGCGGTTGTCAAATTCGCCACCGTAATCGCAATGGATTCTTAATGGGGTACCATAATGTTGGAAATATAACAACAAAGTGTTTACGACAGATTTTGCGGATTTATCCGGGACTGCATATGCTTGCGTGAATTTAGTTAATTCGTCGCGAATGGTTAAAGCGTAATTTCGAGTAGGGAATTCAAATAAATCGATATTGATTCTTTCGAATGGTGTTCTTGGCGTTTCTGTGACTACTAGAGGGTTATTAAGGGTTTTACGGCAAACTTTGGTCTTTTGACAAGTTTCGCAGTTTTTTATGAAATTTTCAACGTCTTTAGTTAGACCTTGCCAAGTGTATTTTTCTCTAATTCTTCGAATTGTTTCATTTATTCCACGGTGTAGATTGTTTTTACCAGAATGATGTTGCTCTAAAATAATTGGGATTTCATCTTCGTCAGCGGTTTTGACTATATTTTGGCAGATTACTACCTTTAAGTCTTTTTCTGCAAAAATGAATGATAGAATTTCGAGTATAGGGAGGTCTAAGTTATTTTCGACAAAGTATGTCTTAGAGAGATCCAAGGCATCTTGGTTTTTAAACAATACCAAAAATAAATGTTCGATTACAGATTCAATATCGAAGGGTAGAGGGATGATAAAATATCTCCTGTGTCTGACCGTTTTGCTTGATACAATATTGATGCTATCGTTATGAAATTCGGGATTTTCTTCGAATATGTCCTCGATAATTTTGTGATGGAGGTCTTGTAAGTTATTTTGTTGGAAGAAGGTTATAATATCTTTATGTTCTCGATACAAAAGTTGTTTGTTCGAGGCTTTGATTTTCGAATAGTCTATTAAAGATGTTGTTTTATATAGGTTGGTGAAAGTTTCAAATTCTCGGGAAATTTGTTCGTTAGTGATTTCGTTATCGTCTGGGTTTTCGTCGTCGTCTGACTCTTCGTCGTTCGCGGCTAGAACCTTTGAATAGAATTTGGAACATTCGGAAAAATGATTAATTTTGATTCTGGAAAGTGCGTCCGCGTTCTTATTGATTTTTCCTGGTTTATAAATTATTTCGTAGTCGTACTCTTCTAATTTGAGTCGCCAACGGGCAAGTCTACTTCCTGGATCTTTTATAGAGAATAACCAGGTGAGTGGTCTGTGGTCGGTTACAAGCTTAAACTTTCTACCGTACAGATATGGTCTAAAGTGCTTTACACTCCATACTATCGATAAAAGCTCGCGTTCAATCGTTGAATACTTAGTTTCTGCACTGCACAAGGTTCTAGAAGCATAGGCAATGGGTAAATCTTTGCCAATGGGCCCCTGGCTCAGCACTGAGCCGACGGCAAATGCGCTCGCATCAGTGGTTAGAACGAAAGGTTCATCAAAATTAGGGTAGATTAATATCGGAGTTGTCGTTAATGTTTGTTTCAAATCTTGAAAAGATTTTATACAATCATTGTCGAAGAGAAATGGTATGTCTTTCTGTAAGAGTTTTGTTAAAGGCTTGGTAATCTTGGAGAAATTAGGGATAAAGCGCCTATAATATCCGGCTAAGCCTAGAAATGATTTAATTTCTTTTTGATTTTTTGGTTGAGGGAAATTTAGAATAGCGTCAACTTTCGAAGGATTCGGTTTTACGCCGTCTTTTGTAATGAGATGTCCTAAATAAGCGACTTCCTTGCGGAGAAACTCGCATTTGTCGGGTTGAATTTTGAGATTGGCTTTCTGTAATCGTTTGAAAACTTCCGTTAATCGAGAAATATGCTCGTGAATAGTAGGGGAGTAAACAATAATATCGTCCATATAGACGAGACATCGTTCATTTTGGATACCTAATAAAATGTTATCCGTCACTCTTTGAAATGTATGGAGCATTCTTAAGTCCAAAAGGCATTCTTACGAATTCAAAATGACCATTTTCAACTGAGAAAGCAGTTTTTTGAATATCTTTCACATCAATCTCGATTTGGTGAAATCCAGAGGCTAAGTCCAAAGTTGTAAAATATTGACATTTGCCTAATTGATCGAGGAGGTCGGAAATATTGGGTAGCGGGTATTTATCGTCAATAGTCAGTTCGTTGAGTTTTCTGTAGTCCACTACAACTCGCCATTTTTGTTTACCGGAGGCGTCGAGTTTTTTAGGTACAACCCAAACCGGAGAGGACCAGGGAGAAATCGAAGGTCTAATGATGCCTTGATCGAGCATATTAGAGACTTGTGTTTTGACTTCCTCTTTATGGATATGAGGGTAGCGATATGATTTTGTGAAAACCGGTTTTGAATCGTTCGTATCAATGGAATGCTTAATTTCGTTAGTAAAAGTTAAATTGTCTCCTTCCAAATAGAATATATCTTGAAAGTCTAAACAAAGCTGCGTTACTATTTCGGCCTCTTCTTCGTTTAGATGATCCAAGCGCAATTCGTTCCTAATTTCGAAGGATCTGTCTGTCTGTGGATGTTCGTCGGAATTTTGAGTATTTAAATTAAAAATTGATTTAAATTTTTGTACTGGTTCTAGGTTAAGGTTTGAAAAGTTTATGGTTTTTGGGATCGCGTTTGCATTTATTATTGAAGTTAAAAATTCTCCATTGTGATCGATTTTGACAATTGCGTTTGGTAAGCGTACTTTCTCGTTTTCCTGGGCTAACAGTATAGCCTCGGTATTTCGCAGGTTACATTTTAGTTTACAAATTTTTTCCATGCGAGGTTCAATAGAAATTAAATTTTTGATGTTGCTTAAATTTGAATTTTTTGTATCAGAATTAATAGTTGGTTGTAAAGGTAAATTTACTGTAGTTTCTTCCGTAACTTTAAATAGTGGTACGGTTTTGAAATTTGTGACTAGTTGTTTATTTTTAAAGTCTACTTTGCATTCGTAATGTTCTAGGAAGTCTGCGCCTAATAATCCATCGAAATCTATATCTAGATTATAGATATAAACTTTGTGTGACTCATTTGAAAAGGGGATGAGAACCGATTCGTTGATATAAATTTTTTGATCAGTGATACCCTGTATGATTACATTTTTAGGAGATCTACGACTGTAATTTTCAGCTGTTTTAGGTTTAAAAATTGATATACCTGCGCCGGTGTCAATTAGAATTTTAAATTTACCAGTTGCATCCTTCATATAGTAAAGGTTCTTTGAATTTACAGTTAATAGGGTATGGGAAAGCGTATTTACATGAACGTCTGTTCTGGGAAATTCAGCATTGGGTCGAAACTGTCGTTGAGGTTCATAGTTTGTACTTGAGTTTCTAGTTCCGTAATTGATTCGAATTGGTCTGTTTGTTGTGTCGGAGTATCCGTGGGGTACTCCGGATCTAATCGAAAATCCTGAGGATTAGCAGTATAATCCTCGTACTGTTCGTATTGAGAATTAGCTGTATAATTCTCTTGGAAATTTTGGTTAGTTTCAAAGTTATAATTTTCGTAAGTATCTTCTGCAGTTTGGTAATCAGAAGAATAGTCACTGTATTGGTTAAAATCGCATTGGTTTTCATAAGGTTCGTAATTTAAACGGTGCATTTTTTGTTGATTAAAACGGTTGAAATTTGGGTTTGGTTGAATAGCAGAGGGTCTTTGTTGATTGAAATTCGGGTTCGGCCTTATAGCTGAGGGCCTGTTTTGTTGTGGTTGACTAGATTGATTATTTTGAGGAAATGTCCTCTGATTAAATTGATTGGTTTGAGAAAAATTGTGAAAATTTGGGTTTCCTTGATAATTTGGTCTTTGAAAATTTTGTGACGTTGTTGGCCTTATTTGCGATTGTTGCCTTGTGCGGCATTCGCTTATTACATGTCCATTTCTTTTACAAAATGAACAAAATTTTTGTTGGAAACTGGGACCTTGTGGTCGTTTTTGTTGAGGAGGCATTGTATTTTTTACTTGGTTATTTTTTGGGAATTTCTGTGATTCGAAGTAGGAAAGTTGTAGCTCTCTACGGATTCTGCTAACGGCTTTTAGTATACTAGGAGGATTGCTAGCACGAATGATGCGGCCTAAATTCGGTTCTAGACCTGTTAGTAAATTATTTAAGGTCATGGTTTCTATAAGGTCTGATTGTGCAGCTCTTTGCGTTGTGGTTAAATTTTGCTTTTGCACTGCGGCGTGCATTTTAGCATTGTGCGTTTGTAAACGCGAAATAAATGTTAGAGCGGATTCACCGGGCAATTGGTGAATTCGTTGTAGGTCTTGGATTAGGGCCGTTAGATCTCTGGAATCCCCGAAATGAGTTTCCAAGAGTGCCTTGATTTCTGGCCAGGTGCCAGGGTTGCGTGAATTAATTAATTCGGCAGCTTTGCCTTTCAATTTATCTTTTATGTGGACGGTCAAAAGAATTTTTTGATCTCCAATTGCCATGCTTTGGGCGCAATGACAGGAGTTGAGGAATGTTTGTAAATTAATGGCATTGCCATCGAATTCAGGTATTAGAGAAAATATCTCAGAGAGCTTGTAAGGCTCAATTTGCTCTGGTTGAGGTTGTTGTTGTTGTTGTTGTTGTTGTTGTTGTTGTTGTTGTTGTTGTTGTTGTAGTTGTTGCTGTTGTAGTTGTTGTTCGGTTGGTGCCGGTGGCACTGGTTGAACTGGCTCTGGTTGAGCTCTATCTGGCATTTTGCTTTTTGTATTTAAATATTATTTGGACAAAAATTGGTTGCGTATCAGCAGTATGATACGATCTTAAATTAAATTAAAATTAGCTTGTTACGTTGCGTGCGTAAATGGATTGTATATTAGCTGTATAATACACAATGTTTCGTATTAGCAGTATAATACGAAAATAAATAAACTTAAAGTTAAATGAACTTGTTTCGTTGCGTTTGTAAAGGAATGGATTTCACTTTGACAATAGAACTGGCTTTGTGCGCCGAGTGTATTAGCAGTATAATACACTTTTAATAAAATAAGTTGCGAAAAATAATAAAATAATAAAATGGTACGAGATGATTCTTAAAATAACTTACGTTAGTTTAGTTTCCATGGGTAGGTTCTTCGTCCGTCAAGGGATTGGGATCCGCCACCACCAGTGAGGAAGGTCTCCTTGTTCTCGCAGATGTACACGCACTAGTTAGGCACCTTCTGCAGATGTTGTCCTTGTTCTTTTGCGCTTCACTACCAGTTAGGCTTCTTGTTCTGATGATGTTTACGGATCCTACCGGTTTACGGATCACGGTTCATATGAATGACTTTTTAAAAAGATTTATTTAGTTACATGGAGCCAACGTTGGCTCTTGGAGAAGGAATATAATAATAAATTAGAAGTGTTGCATTCTAACTGAGTTTAATAACTGATTCAACAAAGCGTGTTTAGTCATATTTATAACATACAGAACCTGAGTAAGCAAAATATAGAACAAAGGAAATGCAGTTCTGCAGTCATCACAAGTTATGAGAAACAAAGGTGAAATATGATATCATGAAGATAAGCAATTAATAAGAGAAGTCGTTATCATGTAATATGATATACCTGTGAAGGTTTGTTATGGCTAAGTCTTGGTAATAAGCGTATAATATATAACATATATATATATATATATATTATATATATATATATATTATATATATATATATATATATATATATATATATATATATATATATATATATATATATATATATATATATATATATATATATATATATATATATATATTGTAATGATTTTACTATAAAGGATCAAAATTTTATGCTTACTATTTCAGTTTTGCTTAATTTTGATTTAAAAGCCAGAAATTTATTCGGCGCCACTGACTTCGCCCCTTTTAGTAAAAATTACACTTTGATAGCATGATACGTCGTTTGACGTCGACTCTCTTTAGTGCGAGTTCTTATTTTTGCTCAATTTTTTTTTTTTTTTTTAAATAAATTTTAGAGACCAATATGAATAACAAATTCAAATAGTAACAATTTTTATTGTAAGAAAAGGTAAATCAAAAATAATTTCATATTTAAACAGATTCAATTCTTAAATTTATGAACCTTGGCCTTGGTTTATTTAAATTAATTAACAGATATCTGTTTCCTTACAGTTATGCAACTTTTATTACAAATAAATTAAAACTAAGAGACTACCCTTTATTTAATAACTAACGACAGGTACCTGTTTTGCGGAAGATCGGTTGTGAATCGTAGCACAAAGATGCCGCACTATTCACTCAGGCTGACAGCTGGTTACATGACGATCCGTGATCTAACACCTAACTGCTCCCGCTATGTGAAGTTTTCTTTCTTCTGATAAATTTTGAGTTAATAATTTGTTTTGGAATATGTTCGTATCTAAAAATCTTTGTATTAAAGGTAA